>QVTF01007252.1:0-12500 GCA_003573665.1 Oxygymnocypris stewartii | reverse complement strand
ACAATACTGAAAAATCGTTATAGACCACACATCAGAGAATCCTCTAGAGACAAACTTCTCACGCACCAGTGATTCTGACAAAAACACAGGCACACATTACACACGCAAGTATGAAAACACACACACACACACACTTCCCACTTAAATGTTACGCTGATTGGTGCCAAGCTTGAATGCGTCGGACGCCAAAAGCCAGTGACCTGCTCTTTGCACCCCTGACTTCCTGTCAGGCAGGAAGCGCATCATAAATGAGTGCTGGGCGCTGGAGGGCGAGTGCATGGTTATGATTTCAGCGGCACTGGCACCTGCCGCACCGAGAGTGTCTGACCATCAGAATGAATGGGGTCACAGCCCATGTGATCGCCAAACTCTCATTTATATGTAAATGATGCTAGCTCTACACAGACAGACACACACACATGCACACACGCACACACACACACACACACACACACACACACACTTCAACACTCCTCCTTACTCGCTCTGGCTGGAACACACACACTTACACACACAAAAAGCCCCAAATCATTGTGAGCTGCATCACTGTCTACACAGACAGCTGCATACTAAGGGTGCTGGATGCAGCGGAGCGGAAGGGAACAGAACCAGTTTCAGGGGACATGTTTTAAAAGTTGGACTTCTTGATGTGGCGTCTTGAAAAACAGGATGATCGTGGCAAATGACGCAGCTTACAGCAAGACACATCTAGTGTGACATATGTCTAGCGCATATTTAAATAAAACAAAAATACAAAAGACCTGAATGCATTAACATGCCCTGTGTGAACACAGCACGACAATCAGTGTTGTTATTGTTAGCCAAAACTATAAAAAATAATTTAAAATAGATATAAAGATGAAACATATAAATTATAAATATCAGATGAAAAGAAAATACTTAAAAAAAGATATAATTATAACAGTTGCCTTGGCAAATAATTGAAAAAAATAATTTTAAGTGCTAAAATGACAAAAAAAAAGTTAAATGGAAATATTTATTTTAAAACAAATAGCACATAACAAAATTACAAAAAATAAACTAAATTGACAAAACACAATAAAGTTATATATATATATAAAGCTAATTCAAAGTTTAAGTACAAAATGACTAAAACTGGAAGAAAAAGAAATTAAAGACAAACAGAAATATTAAAACTAAAACGAATAACAAAAGCATATAACATTTTAAACTAAATTAAAACTGAAAACAGAATAAATATATTCTCTGAAAAGGACAAATGCAAGGACTTAGACTTTAGACAGAATAAGACCATGTTTGTTAAATGATTGCGTAATGATTATGCTGCCATAAGATCCCTTAAAACGCCTGCCTACAAAGACAGCTCCCTAAGTTTTGAAGACAGCCAAACAAACACTCACTCAAAACAGTTTAAGCACAAAGAAAACCTCTCAGAAGATTCCTGTGAACTCATAGATGTGATATTCCCCAGACATATCAAAAGTGTGTTTAATCAGAGACGGATCTTCAGTACACTGCTGCATCTTAACAGCCTATTTATTCAGGCCCAGAATCCAGTAAACACCGCCACAGATCCTTTAAAGCGCTTGGGCTCTTAATGCTGCAGATTTAAGATCGGTAAATAATGAATGTGCTGTGATCTTCAGCTCCACACCATCACTGGACCCAGAGAGTGAGACACTTCTCTAGCTGAGAATTATATGACAGTGAAATATGCATGCATTTATGCATTCACATCAGGAATGAAGTGTATTACAGACCATAATGACATCTAGCATTAGTGCTGCAGTAAAGTGGAGCAGCTAAACGCACATGTGTGATGTTAGTCAAGGTTTCTTGCACCAAAAACACTCGTGATATAGTTTTACATGACCGCATTCAACCCTCTATAATCATGAAACTAGACAAGCTTTTTATAAAAGCACATTTCATTTATAATCCAAAGCACTTTATAAAGAAAAGCAAATATACAAATCATAAACATATGAACATTTTAATTTCATTAATAGTACTAAAACAATCATAGAAAATTACTCAAAGAATAAGCAGTTAATCATAAAAAGTATTTCAAAACACATGAAAGTCCGATTATTATGTTAAAAGATTAAATATTAAAAGATAAACATATAAAAAAAAATATTTCATTAATAATACTAAAAAAACAATCATATAAAACTAAGATTTAAAACAATTAAAGAGTTAAAATTAATCAAAGAATAAGCAGTTAATCATAAAAAGCATTTAAAACACATGAAAGTCAGATTATTATGTTAAAAGATTGAATATTAAAAGATAAACATATGAAAGTTAAAATAAGAATAGAATTACTACTCAAGCAGAAAGAAACATTCTGTTATTACTAAATATAAAAGTCAAAAAACATAAAAATCACATACATTTTCAATAATTGTTTAAATAATTGTTTAAAAAATCATATACGAGTCAGATATGTTAAAAAGATAAAATACTAGTAGAATTACTATTTTACTACAATCGTAAAAATGGCAAAAGTCATTAAAATATAAAAATATAAATGATCTATAAATTAAATGAACTACAATCGTAAAAATGGCAAAAGTCATTCAAATATAAAAATATAAATCTATAAATGATCTATAAATTAACCTGACCTTTATATGTTCATTTAAAATGGATTAAAAACAATGAATAATGGCTATGAAAAAAAATACCAGACATAAATTTAAATAATGTCTTGCAAGAAAGTAGATTTAAATATTGCTTTTTACTGCTGTACCTTTAAAAATCACTTATGTAAATGACCTCTAAAGGCATAGTTAATCAGGATGGGTCAAGTTGTTGAATAATGAATAGGATGTGTAAATGTGGGTGGTCATATGATAATTAGGCCAGCTCTTTAAAATAAATGGGTGGAGCTTTACATATTTACTGTGAGCTTGCCAATTAAGTTCAGTTATTGAAATATGAACTTCTCATGAGGACTTGTGGTTTGGCTGACAAAAAAAGTTATGAATGTGATTATTATGCATTGAACATTGGTGTCTTTTCTCCTATTATTCTTGGCTGATCTGCAACCTCATCATCATCATCATTATCCTGATCTTCATCGGCATCATTAGAGCTGCTTTCGCCGCGGAGTGGCAACACATCTAACCTCTCCAACCCATAATTATACCGTTTCAGCCGAACAATAGCCAGCTTTTTAATAAGGAGCTTATTTTCTTTATGATTCCCTAAAATGGAGGGTAAATAAACTCCCAGGACTCTATCCTGCCCTGCTGACTCCATGAGCTCCGTAATTATGTTCCGGCCGCCTATTGATACGGCACAAAACCAGGGGAAGCGTCTGGAAGTGTGGCGTTAATGAGGAGCGGGAGGGTGGATCTCCGGAGGGTTCTGCTTATCTTCTGTCCCCGAGGGCAGAAACCCAACGTGCCTTTAAACCCTTTACAAACGCTGTAATCACCTGAACCACGGCTTAATGCCTCTGCTGCTCAGATTAAACTACAGCTACCAGAAACCTGACAGCGTGAAAGACACACAAAGAGAGAGACGTGAGCAGTCAGGAGGAAGACACCGGTCCTGTCCCGAAAGTCACACTTAAATGCTGTCTACATAGGCAGCTACCGTCTAAAAAAACTCAAATGGAGCCATATGATGGTTTCTCTTCATGTGTGGCATCACTCACAAAAAGACTGCTCATATCACGAGCACAAAAGTTGCTAAGCTACTTTAGTAAGTATAAAACAACAAACAATGATTAGGCCAGAAGTACATTTAAAACAGATCAAGTTTTTTCAAAGTTAGAACTTTTTTTCAACTTTTTCAAAGTTTGTAATGCTATTAATGAAATACACCGCTGTTCAAAAGTTAAGGTCGTTTTTTGAAAGACATCTCTTCTGTTTATCAAGGCTGTATTTATTTGATCAAAAATACAGTAAACATTGTAATATTGTGAAATCTTATTGAAATTTCAAATAACAATTTTCTAGCTTAATATATTGTAAAATCTTATTTATTGCTCTGAATATTCAGCATCATTACTCCAGTCTTCAGAGTCACACGATCCTTCAGAAATCATTCTAATATACTGATTTACTGCTCAACAAACACGATCATTAGTAATGTTAAAAACAGTTGTGCTGTCTATATTTATTTAATTTTGAAATGGCGCAAATTTTTTCAGGATTCTTTGATGAATAGAAAGTTAAAAATCAGCATTTATTGGAAACGCATGCTGAATAAAAGTATTAATTTATTTTTAGCGGTTTATATCTTTTTTATAGAGTATATATATATAATGCAATTCTGAGAAAATAATTGAGGGAAAACTCAAAGTCGTCCGATATAAAATCAGAATTATGATATAAACTCAGAATTTGGAGATATAAACTCACAATTGTGAGGTAAAAAAGCAAACCAATTACCTCATTTTAATTTTTACTCTTTGGAGAACAGAATTGCAAAATGAAAACAATTTTTTCTGATTTTATATCTGTCAATCCTGCCTTTTTTCCCTCAGAATTCGGAGTTTACATCCCGATATTCTAAGACAAAATTGTGAGATTCAAAATGACCTTTTTTATCTTTTCCTATAGCAAAACTACACAGATTTATGCTGATTCTGGGAAATTTGAATAAATGCATTTTAAAAACATAATTTTTTTAATAAATGAAAATAGTAATCCAAAAGGATGGATTTTATATGCAATTTAAATACATTTTAAGTTCAGGCTTAAATATTTTTTTGAGTGTACAAAATGAAACATATAGAGATCACATATGTGTGACAGATGCAATGAACTACATGAGAGGAGGAGACGTACAGACAATGAGAAAAAGATGAAGAGAGACCGACAGGTCTGTGATGATAAGACCTGCAGTGCTGTTCTTCAGAAATACTTCAGTCCATCTGACCACACACACACACACACACACACACACACACACACACACACACAACACACACACACCTACACACACACACACATACACACACACATACACACACATACACACACACACACACACACACACACACACACACACACACACGCTCACGCATACACACACACACACACACACACACACACACACACACACACACACACACACACACACACACGGCTGCCATGTCAGATAACCCCAGCGATGAGCACATTTCAGATCTGACATCTTCAAGACAGAGAGACAGAGACAGCTGTAGGGTTTGAGGTAAACATCGCTCCTCCTCGTCCCGTTCTCCTCTTCTATCGCTCAGAAGAAGGCGGGAGATCAAAGGTGTTAAACGCAGTCTCCTCCCCTCGGGCGCTTTAGCCAATCAGAACATCAAACGCCCACGCCGTTTATCAGTGCTTAGCCTGAGGTGGCCAATGACAGGAGTGTTTGATGGATGGCGTATCAATAGATTGAGAATCCGTTCTGAGTGACAGCTCTCATAACCTGCATCACTGACAGATCATCATTGATCATCTAGCGGCTCGTGGCGGTACAAACCTTCCTTTCTCTTCTCATCTAGTTCAAAACACATCTTTTCTTCTCCAGAAGTCTCTTTTGCTCACCAAGGCTGCATTTATTTGTTTAAAAATACAGTAAAAGTGTAATATTTGAATTTTTTTTTACAATTTAAAACAACTGTTTTCTATGTGAATATATTGTAAAATGTAATTTATTCCTGTGATGAATTCCTGTCATTACTCCAATCTTCAGTGTCACATGATCTTCAGAAATTATTCTTAAATGCTGAGTTGCTGCTCAATAAACATTTCTGATTATTATTAGTGTTGAAAACCGTTGTGCTTCTTAATACTTTTGTAGAAACTGTGATTGGTTCAGTTTTTGAGGGGGGGGGGTGTATAGAAAGTTTTTTTTAATTGGAAAATCTAATTTTTGTAAAACTACAAATGTCATTTTTGATCAATTTAATGCATCCTTGCTGAATAAGAGCATTCATGTCTTCAAAATAATACGTATTAGAAGTAATAATATTAAAAGTATGATTTGACCTCTATTTTGGCTTTGTTTAAAGTACTGTGAGATCTATCGGGAGTGTGCTGTTACACCCCAAACAAAGTTTTACAAAAAACAACACTTGTGTTTTCACTTTATGTCATCATTCTTTATGAAATCTATTTAGAATTTATTTTTAGATTTTCTGTTTTATTATAATTTTAGTTAGTTTTAGTAATTATTAATTTCTATGAGTTGTTTTTATCTAGTTAGTTTTATATATTTTTTACATATCATTTTATTAATAAAACAAATGGTGCCAAATTTTTGAGGTTTTTGAACACATATTACTCTATTTATTTATATATAATTAAATTTTTTGCTAGTTGGCATGATGCAAATATCTTAATGTCAGTAAAATGGTTTTAATTTGAAGTGAATGGAAGTGAGAGAGCTGTGAGGGATTTGTGTACACATTCAGTCAGCTAAACATTACAAATACATAAAAGTCAAAGCTCCTGACAGCGGCTTAATGACCATGAAGACAGTAAAACCCAATGATCGAGCTGTACTTGAATCCCTCAAAGCCTCGTTTCATTCCCATCAAACGAAGCACAGTCTGCCTTGACCAGCATCAGTAGTGTTCGGGCCGAAGCTCTGGTTGGTTTTCCATCAGCGTGAGCCGAGAACATGCACTGTGAGATATTTCCTGATATTGACCCTGCTGTCAGGACGTTCCTGTATCTGCTAAATAAGTGTCTTTGCTAAAGCAGGTTAACATTGATTAATCCTTGAGAACTCTGGGCCTCAGAAAAGAAATGAACGAGGAGTGATTTCCTGTCGTCTCCCTCGGGAGCAGGAAGTCTGAACACGACACAGCCACTCATCTCATTACAGCAGCGTGTCCCTGCTCCGCCGGCACCTTCGCTTGGGAGGGAAGGACAACAATCCATGCACGGCTGATTTGTCCCAGTAAGGAGTTTACCAAATACATGGACTATCTTTCTTACTTTCTTTGCAATAATATTCTACCTTTTTCTCCCCTTATTTGGTCCTACCGCTCCAACATTCCAGTGAAATGTGCAGTAGTTCCCTTTAATATCATTCCAGATAAATACAGTTCAATTCAATACACTTTTTTACACCTAAGGGGGAAATTTGTCCTGGACAATTCATGTCTTTCATTGTATATCTTTATTTATATTATTATTAGGCTTGATATCTGATCCATTAACAGAATGAGCAGATAAACAGAATTTTTGAATGAACAAAATATTTGGAACATGTTTTACTTTTGACTAAGATTAATTTTATTACAATTTGCATAAATACCCAACATTCCTGTCTTTCATTGTATATCTTTATCTTCATTTATACTACCATTTTAATATTTTTAGGCTTATATCTGTGCCAGATTTTGTGCAGTTTTGAATGCACTTTTTGTTTACTTTTGACTCAAATTAATTGTATTTCCTTTATTTTCGGACGGACGGACGGACAGACAGACAGACAGACAGACAGATAGAGGGGATTTGCTGTTTTTATTCTATATTTTATCTATACATTTTTTTATAAATTGCTCAGTGAAGTGTTGGATTGGATCACTTGTACAAACTAAGTAGAGTATTATTACTGTAAACTTTATTTCTATTGTGCCATTTATCCTCATGTTCAAACAAAATAAAGAAACAACTAAAGAAAGGTCTTTATTATGATACTCACCTCCTGGAGTCAAATAGACATCATCACTTCAGTAACCCAGTGACTAACGTGACTAAATAATACAAGCGGTGGGAGAATAACTGATGAATACAAGACTGCCTAATGGTGAAAAATCATGGTTGAACTCACACACCAGACACCACAGATATGGTCTGATGCACCATCATGACACACACACACACACACACACACACACACACACACACACACACACACACGCGCGCACACGGCTGCCGATTTCACACATACAGAAATGTCCTACTTAGAAAAAAGGCTTTTGTTTCACAGAATGACTTGAGTGCATTTCCACGAGAAGGTACAAGAGGAAAGGATGATAATGCTGAAATGATGTTGAAGCTTTAATAGCATTGCACTTATATAACACGTAATCCACTGAAACAGTAGGCGTGCATGAACCCACCATCCGTCTAGACGTCAAATTAGGAGGATGTACAGGAGTAAAGGAGGATCTGGCGTAGCAGCGTATGCTAACTCAATATAATGAGATGTAGAAACCTGCAGCTTGGGACGCGTCTGGCCTTCATAGGAACATGTCTGAGTATACTTGATTATATGGCATTCAGGGGCTCATCTAGTTATGTGTACAGCAGCACACTGGATAACTTTGAATTGTTTGCTAATTCAGTTTCGCCAGTTTTGTTGGAAGCATCTTCCTGCTGGATCCGATTAACGTTTCTGGACAGATCTCTTTCACACGTACATGTAACCGTAGAAATCTATTTCAGTGATTCCCGATCACATAAGTCTATACTACAACCTAAAAGTATGGATTGTTGAAGTAATGAGAAAGAGCAACATCAGAACAAGACTGCATACTTTTAATAAACTAAAATATGCCTTCACGGAACATTTATTATAAAACATAAAACAAATATATAATATATATTATATGTTTTATAATAAATGTTATAAAAATTGTAGGCATATATTTTGTTTTACATACTACCTGGGCTTAGAATTCACCAAATCATTATAAACACTATACATTTTTTTTAAGTTGGAAATAAAACAAAATTCATTTTACAAAAAAATAAAATAGTTCTACCTCCATATTTCACATTTAATTCAATTACTTGCTCTTTCTTTTCAATTCTTTGTGAAATTTACTAGCGATTTCTGACTGATATTTAGTTTTTCAGGGTTGTAGGATGGACATCATGTGAACTGGGACACGGTATAACAGACAGGTGGACGATGTCAAAATACCCTGAGGTGAAATAATGAGACAATAAGACAGTAACCCTGGGCAAACACGGCCACTGTATCAGTGTCAGCTGACCTTTCATGATCTCTAAAACTATATGACACGATCCCAAACAATCAATGCTTGATCCAAGCCCCTACGGCAGCATTCAAAACCTCAATATACACTCCTATTCTCACTCCAATGGATACAAGTCAGTTCAGCCGTGAGAATGTCTCCAGAAATCTGATACTTAAATGACATTTGAAAATCTTTGACATTTTCAGACCTTTCCTCTGTCCGAGCGGTTATTTCTAGCATGGACTGATTGGTCATTCACCTATTTTGTTTGTAATAATTCCAGGGCGGCTTTACTAAAGCGTGATTTGAGAGCGGTTTTATCTCTAATCCGTTTTCGCACTCCTCCAGGATCAATACGAGGCAGCTTTAGCCGTGTGAATCAATGCACTTGCACTGCTGGGCCGCTACCTTGGCCCGATAACTCTGCCCAGGTTCCACATCTGTCACGGCTTGATCTAGATACGTCAGAGTCTATTCCCCAAGGAGAGTGACCGAATCGCTCTCTTTACGCAACCTTGAATGGCTATTTGCTGCTTTAAAAGCCTACAGCACCTTTGATTGGCTACAGAGAGCTGGGTTATTGCTCCATTGCCATTCCACAGTGCTCAGAAGACCATTTTAGACTCGTATGAAAAGCATGATGGCACATACACTCACTGGCCACTTTATTAGGTACACCTTGCTAGTACCGGGTTGGACCCTATAGATTCAACAAGGTGTTGGAAACATTGCTCAGAGATTTTGGTCCATATTGTCATGATAGCATCACGCAGTTGCTGCAGATTTGTCGTCTGCACATCCATGATGAGAATCTCTCGTTCCACCGCATCCCAAAGGTGCTCTATTGGATTGAGATCTGGTGACTGTGGAGGCCATTTGAGTAAAGTGAACTCATTGTCATGTTCAAGAAACCAGTCTGAGATGATTTGATCTTTGTGACATGGTGCATTATCTGCTGGAAGTACATCAGAAGATGGTACACTGTAGTCATAAAGAGATGGACATGGTCAACAACAATACTCAGGTAGGCTGTGGTGTTTAAACGATGCTCAATTGGTACTAAAGGGCCCAAAGTGTGCCAAGAAATATCCCACACACCATTACACCCCCCACCAGCCTGACCGTTGAGACGAGGCAGGATGGATCCATGCTTTCATGTTCTTTATGCCAAAATCTGACCCTACATCTGAATGTTGCAGCAGAAATCGAGACTCAATCTTATATTGTCCATCTTTGGTGAGTCTGTGTGAATTGTATCCCCGTGTCCCTGTCTTATCTGACCGGAGCGGCACCCGGTGTGGTCTTCTGCTGCTGGAGCCCATCTGCTTCAGGGTTCGACGTTTGTGTGTTCAGAGATGGTATTCTGCAGATCTTGGTTGTAACGAGTGGTTTATTGAGTTACTGTTGTCTTTCATCATCTCTAACCAGTCTGTCCCTTCTCCTCTGACATCAAACAAGGCATTTTCATCCACACCAACTGCCGCTCACTGATATTTTCTCTTTTTCGGACCATTCTCTGTAAACCCTAGAGATGGTTGTGTGTGAAAATCCAGTAGATCAGCAGTTGTGAAATACTCAGACCAGTCCGTCTGCACCAACAACCATTCCACGATCAGAGTCTCTTAAATCCCCTTTCTTCCCCGTTCTGATGCTCGGTTTTGACACTTCAGCAAGTCGTCTTTCATCACATCTAGATGCTTAAATACATTGAGTTTCTGCCATGTGATTGGCTGATTATCGTTTTACCAAGCAATTGAACAGGTGTACCTAATAAAGTGGCCGATGAGTGTATAACGGTGCGTTCATACTGAGTGCGATTGGCAGGACTCAACTGCAAGTATTTCTTCACTTGGTAACCGTTGCACACACGTCACTATGAATATGAATAAAGTCGTACAGCCTTAGCTGCTCATGTTGCCTCAAATCTCCATTAAAAATGAATGACTTTTATCGGCTTGTCACTTCACATTTTTGTCAGTGTGAAAAAACATTAGGATTCATTTAGAAATAGAGAAATCATATAAACAGCCAGTAAAATGTTTGGACACACTGCACTAAATTTATGTTTCTCATGCTATTGAAATATTCACGCTGAAGGCTTGGAATTAGTTGTGTAGACAAAGATTTGGCAAGGCAACATGTCACATTTTCATTTTGTTATGCTGAAGTACTAAAGACAAAGTAAAATTCATAAAAACAATATAGGCATAAAAACAATTAAAAACTATTTAAAAAAAAGGACTACATCTCACAAGAATTAGCAAACAGGGGAATAAATATAAAAATAGAAGAAGACTTCTAGCTATTCATAACAATAACACTGTCTAAATAATACTAAAAATCACACTGGTACCATATACTGTGTGAATGTTTATTTCAGATTAAAATTATTATCATACAATATAATACATTTAACTTACCAAAAGATGAAACCTTAGGAGTTTTTTTTCTCCCTGTAAATCAGCGAAGAGAGAAAATATTTCCGACTCTCTCATATTTGTCTGTGAACAGAGCTTAAAATGGATGAGGTTTGTGGTGTATGTTCGGGTCAGCGAAGTGACCCTTGGGGAATTGTAGTGTGTGTAATAAACAAGAACCTACGTGAGTACTCGAACATGTTTGTTGTGGTGTGTGTGTGTGTGTGTGGTGTGTGTATGTGTGTGTGTGGTGTGTTGTGTGTGTGTGGTGTGTATGTTGTGTGTGTATTGTATGTGGTGTGTGTGTGTGTGTGTGTGTATGTATGTGTGTGTATGCGTGTGTGTGTGTTGTGTGTGTATGTATGTATGTGTGTTGTGTTTGTGTGTATGTTGTGTGTTGTGTGCGTGTGTGTGTGTGTGTGTGTGTGTGTGTGTGTGTGTCAAATGTGGCAGCATCGTGCTGGACCTCACAGTAGTTAATCTTAACAATAGCAGCTCCCTATAGACTTCATGCTTAATGCCAGTTATTAATAGACATGCACACATACACATACACATACAAACACTGCAATAATAAAAGCTCTGCTCTGAAACCTAGTGAAAGCATTTTAATGATATTCACATAAACAAAGCAGCATAATGTATTCCATGTATACAGAAAATTCAATCCAAGAATGCATTGTGGATTGACAGTGTGGAAGCTCAGTAGTTTTTTGAAACAGAGCAAATAATACCTTTATAAATATGCATATGAACAATTAGATTAAGGCATGAGATCAAAGATGATTAAACACATCTGTTCCTCATCCTGTTTTACACAGTCTCTGTGCTTACGTGCCACATCTAGACAATGTTTACTTAAGATTCTAATAAATTAAAAGGAAATGTAATTTAATTAGTGAGCTAAAACAAATATACAAACAGACAAAAATCATAGTTATGTTGTCAGATGCATTAGATTGAGGCTATTAAATGCAGATTTCGAGATCATGTACTGGTATTTTGGCGCTGTATATACAGTGAATGGGCTGCCTGAGGATCATGGGTAATGTTGTAAGTTAAAGCTGGCTGTATGTTGGCTTTCCTCCAGTGTTCATGTGAGCAGAATTCATCTGAACGTAATCAGGACGTCTGTGTTGTGTAGGAGTGCCTCTGGGATGTGTACA
>QVTF01007249.1:0-26029 GCA_003573665.1 Oxygymnocypris stewartii | reverse complement strand
TCAATGGGTTTCAGATATCTTACCTTCCAGCTGTTAATGTGCTTGGACCTCTGGGACCAAAAACTGATCTGGAGTCATTGGCCTACTGGGTGGATCAACTTTCATGAATGTGTTTTAACAGTTACTAGTGCTGCTACCTCAAATAAGTTGAGCTGAACATTATCAGTCATTGTGTAATTTATGATTTGGGATGTTTTCTTGTTAGTCTTTGCGAAAGCTAATGAATAATTCCCCTAACATCATGTTTGCATGAATACTACTTAAAACGTCTAATTTCTCTCCTGCTTCAACAGACCTTTTGTTTCCTCCCAGCTTTGTGTGTTTATCGCTGATTGAAAATTTAGAAAGACAATTGCACAGCTGGGAAGAAAGAGAGTGTTTTAATGCGGTTCTTTTACTCTCTAGTTTCAGAACATGAATAACATCATTACCTTCCCATTGGACAGTCTGCTGAAAGGAGATCTGAAAGGGGTTAAAGGGGTAAGTTCATTACTGTAAGCCAATAAACAGTTTCTTTCTTTGCTTTTTGGAAGTTTCTCAGCAGCATATTGATCAGTGCTTGTCTCAAGGTGTTTCAGACACATGCACGTCAGCCAATACATAATGGATGGAGAATATTCCTTGGCACACAGGTCTCGAGTTTCAAGCGTAATCAATTAACTTTTGCAAGTGACGGAAATTACACCATAATGCTAGAGGATTTTTTGTGCATATTTTATTTTATTTCGTAAAATTCTTAAATTATACTTAAATTTAAATACATATTATTTCTATATTATTTATGGTTGATAAATAATATTGCAGTGTTCCAGTTAGGCTGATACTTAGGCTGATATAGGCTGTGTGCCTATAAAAATGTTGTGCCCAGATATGGCTGGGACTCTCAATTAAATAGCAGTGCTACATTCTACTTTCAAACAGAATGTTCCCCAATGCATGGTTGAATATGTCTCGCAGAAACTCTGGTACCAGTCTTAGTATGTCTGTTTACACTCACATGAAAACACTTGAGCTGAAGACAGCTTGTAGAAGCTCTATACTGAACTGATTCTCAGAATGTTCTTCCAGGCCGCTTCAGTTCATTTATGTCCATCGTGACCTCCTGACCTTCTCTGCATCATGTGATTGGCTTGTAAGCTCTTAGGTGGAGTCTGATGTGATTTACTCCTAATGAGACGCTTCACTCAGCTACTTGTCTGGTTTCCCTGGAGACTTCTCTTTCTCTGTCTCGCTGTGATGGGGCTGAAAAAGACATTATGCCTGGGTGAAGTGATTCCTTAAATGTGTAGTTAAAAATGAAAGCACGGTTAACTGAATCAGTGAGACCCTACAGGCATCAATTGGGCCTTAATTGTGAACTGATGTGTTTGGACCTACACAGTGACCTACAAGTGCTTCTTTCCATCTGAGATCACATCACTGCCTAGTGGTACTATTTATCATACTAAAATCATTGGTTAACACCAATGCAATTTTTTTTATGGTGTGTGTAAACACAATTTTAATTTGTTTGTTCAGATATTTGCATACCATCAATGCTATGGATGTTTTTTTTAGGGTAATGTGTTGTAATCTGTTTTCCATCACACCAATGAGATTTGCACTTTTGGTCACATGCCCAGAGTCACTACTGCTTAGGGCTGTTGCTATCGAACATTTTAGTAATCGAGTATTCTACCGAAAATTCCATCGATTAATTGAGTAATTGGATAAAAACGACTTTTTCTTTTTTAAGAGCAATCCTAAATATACAATAAAAAAATAAGACAGGTCTCTGAAAATATACAAGTAATTTGTTTCCTTTTTAGAAAAATAAAAAATGTTATGGTTAAAATTGCATAATAGCTGAAAACTAAACCCATTTAGTGCATTTAATTGCCATATTACATTAAAAATGCAAATACAAATATATAAAATCTATTTCAAATTACTTTAAAAAAGGTAAACATAGTGCAACCTTAAACTAAAACATAAATCAAAATATAGTAATAAAAAAATAAAATCAAACCTAAACATTGTGCAACTTAACTTCCACCTTTGTTCCTAACTAAAGCTCAAGCATGACACAAGCCTTTACCGTCTTCTTAGAAGGCTTTGTGGTTTTGGGAGAGGCAAAACATTTGTGGGCAGGAAGCTAATGTGAAACATAAACAAGAGTCCATATACATAACATTAAATACTAAATTATTTAATAAATTTGAAGTTATTTGGAGAATAAACCCTCTTAAATGTCTCTCTGCATACTGTGTGTGTGTGTGTGTGTGTGTAAATGTAGTTACAGTAAATGGTAGGGATGCACAGAAATGAAAATTCTGGGCCGAAACCGAGAATTTGGGATGTGCTTGGTCGAAAACTGAAAATTCTTTGTAATAATTATGTATTTTATTAAATTTTATATATATAATTAATTTGGTAAGACTTTTAATTTAACTAAATTTGCATTTTATCTTGTTTTCTTTTCTGTGAAAAGCATGCACTTAGTGTATTGGGTCAAGTGGTGTATTCCTGCTTTTCTTATAAGGGCCACCTACTGTCAGTGCATTTGCTTTTTTATTCAGCCTTTCTGCTGTTTTTTCAGTTTTTTTCTGCTGGTTTGAACAGATAAATCGCATAAGAAAACTGGACTGAATTTTCTTGCAGAACAGGGTTTGTTTATAGTTTGTTTAAATCCCAAGTATTATAATATAATATAAGGAGTAACGGTTCACAAAATTCATGGTTCGGTTCGGTTTGATACGACACAGTGGTGTCACGGTTCGGTACGTTTTCGCAATGTTGGAAAATTTCTGTTTCAAACCATGAAGGCGAACCAATGGCTATCACATATGCAACGTGCAAACTTTGTGCAAGAGTTATGCTGGTGAACGTCTTAATATCAGTCAATTCACTATGCAGAAAGTGAAAGTAAAAACGGACTGACGGAGTAATGGCGGAGCTTTCAGCATATAACATAATATTTTACACACTTTAATCTCTTCTGTTTTCCAAATGTAATAGAATTAGTCCAACAAATCGTTCGGTTTGTAATGCGTACTAAACCGAAAGCCTTGCACCGAATGGTCCAATACGAATGTGTAGTTACACCCCTAATATAATATATTTATTTTATTAAAATAATACAAAATGACAAATTTTTGATTTGATGAAGTGTAACAATGTGATTTATATAAAATCAGTTAATGAAATGGTCAAAAAAGTGAAGCAATTATGGGGAATAATATTACAATTACCTTTCTTCATTTACTTGATGTATGGCAAGTAAACTGACTTGAGTTAAAATGATGGTGAAAACAAATTCCCATATAAATCCACCCCAGGAGATGATGTAAATCCTGCTTTGTGTCAGTTTGCTGCAGAGGTGATTGGGAGGACACTGACAGCTGCAGTTATGAGTGCTAATGGTCTCAGAACGGTCTGCGTCAGCATCAGGCTTGATTCAGAGAGGGGAGGGGGGGCGCTGCTAATGGGGGGAGATTACAGGCCTTGTCTTCGGCTGTCATTACAGTCATTAACCTAAACATGTGCCTCATTAACCCATCAGCAAATGGATCTTTGAAATGAAATGTGTTTGGGGTCAATTTGCTTTGTTACCTGTCTTTGGATTTATGGTCTGTTAAATATTTGTAAATTAACAGTAATGTTAACAACATTAATGTCAGTGTGGGTTTTTTTGCCCCTTTTTGTTTCATAGGTTTTTTAGTAAGTTTAGAACTTGTTGTATTTATCTTATGTTTAATTAAAATCTACTTATTTTTCAGTTAAGTAGGTTTTGTAATCTGGATTTGTTAAATTCTCATTTATTAATTGTCTTTTTTTTCTCTCTATTGTTACTTTCTCACTATTTTAGATAGGGAGGAATGTAACAATGATAACTAATGTTAATTTATTCACCTTATACATGGTTAGGGATTGTAATTTGTCAGAAAGCTTGACCCCCAACATTCCCAATTCTTGACCCTGAGTTGCATGTCATCTAGAATGCTGAGGGAGGCGGAACTGCAATCCTCATAAAACCGACGCACAGACACGCTGACATCATGGCAAAACCTCTCAACTTGATGATGGTGCTGTCTGTTCCTCAGCTGCATCTATTGTCTTACAGTGTGTTGTGAACGACACTTCCTCTGTTCAGTCGGTCGGACTGGCTTTGCTGGTGTAGACTGTTTTGTCGGTCTCAGAGGGAGTGATGTCAGCGCTGAAGACCACTGAGCTGGGAAACCCACCCACTCAAGCTTTTTTGACCCCTCTGGCTAATAGATGTTGCGGTCTGAAAGTCCAGGTGACACTATGTGACTCAGCTTGTTTGAGATATGTAGCCTGGTGCTGTGTGGTGAGGAATGATGATTTATAGTTCAGTCAAAGCAACATGAAGTAGCTCGAGACAGTGTGTAATGCCATTCAGAAATGTCTCCCTTTGCTCACGAGTTAATATGTTGAATTGCTGAACGGTCATTCTCTGAATCCCTGAAGTGGCCATTTTGGTGATTGAGATGCATCCTATAATGAGCCCTAAAGATCACTCTCATTCAAACGGTTTTAAAAACAGCCCCTGTCTAAGACTGCAACCAGATAATATCTTAATTTGTTGTTTATTTTTTCAGTCAATCAGATTTAAAAAAAATCATCTTGCACAATGCAAAAATAGATTTTGATCACTGCACGTTTCATAACGAAACCCGGTGCGGGTGCTTTTATATCACTGTATTTCTGAAGGAAACCGACTGTCTTCAGAAAAAAATAAAAATAATGTTATCACTTTAATATTTTTTGCAATATCCGTGCGTGCAAAGGTTCTGCACGATCCCCTTGTTCAATATTATCAGGGTTTAAATCCGGCTCAAATTGATATTGACGCCATCCTTAACTATACCAGTGCAGACGGAACTTGCTGCTTTGGCAAGGGGCGTTGGGGCAGTACTGAAACACCGTCTAAGCTGTTCGCCAATCACAACGCACTGGGACAGCCAACCAATCACAACATTTCGTTTTTGAAGGCGGGCTTTCATCAAACCCGGAACTAATCGAGCCGTTTGTGTCAGGCTGGGGAGAGAGCTATTTGTAATAATGTAAATTATGTGAAATATAATGCGTTTTTCGAACCACCAAGCATGAGAGCATGTTCTAGTACACCCACAAAACAAAATCAAGACATTGTAAAAGAGTATAATTAAATGGACTCTTCTGATTTCTGTTACATTTATTCAAGTATGACATTTTTGGACAATCAATGTGGAAATCATTTTCTTGTCAAACTCCTCTTACTGAGCCATTACTGCTGGCACAGATGAGACTGTTTTCAGTACAACTCAAGCTGTGTACAACACATGTTATGGAAGCACATTAACAGAGTTAGTAGGACTCTTAGGAAGTCCCTCTTCAAACACAGCCTTCTGTTATTAGAGTAAACCCCAGGAGAGCTGCTGGAGAGTGCTCTGTTTGCACAAGTAGAATTTCCCTAAAGCTTTCAGATGATGTCATTACAGAATGCAGCACTGGCGTTACATCAGGTACTTTCTTTGTGAGCATGACATCATGTGTGATGGCGTACACTGAGCTTGGCATCTGAGTGGTGAATTTATGACCCTCTTCTGCTAGTCTAAGCTTCAAACCTTGCCATTTTTGTGCAAAACAAAAAGCTCCAATCTGATTGGCTGGCTGATACATCAAATCTAAACACCCATGGTATGTTAACGTTCTTCAGTGCATTCAGCACACAACCAATGAGCCAACTTTGAATTGTGTGACAATGCTGAAGACGTATCATGATGTTCAGAAAAAAAGCATGCATTGCATGTGGACCAGACATTATGCTGACACTAAAACGTCTGGTTCTGTGAGACGATGCTTCTGCTCAGGCTTGTTTTTTTTCTCAGTTATTTGGGTTAAGCTGCAGATGTCAAAATGAACGTTGAGTCATACTCCAAGTCTGTCTAATGAATATCCCCTCTCTTTCTTTTGCAGGATCTCAAGAAGCCCTTTGATAAAGCCTGGAAAGACTATGAGACTAAAGTGTAAGAGATTTTCAAAGAATTCATTCATTTCTGTCAAGCATGTTTGCTTAAATCTTAGTCTGAAAATGAATTAAATTGAAAGGAAATGTCAGTGTCCTGAGTGTCAAATGAGGGATCAGTGGCGCCCATCACTCTGGATAATGAGCTGTCATTGTTACCACCTCACTTCCTTTATTCCTGTCCTCTGCTTCACACTGATTGCTGTCATTTATGTAGCACTTTTTATATATTTTCCAAGCTGCAAGGGACATTCTTTACTGAAAGGGTAATATATTTGATTAATTGATTTGAAGCCAGGTGCTGTCTTTTGTAATATCATTGATGTTTTCCATCATCGGCAGTGATGCTCAGTCAAATACATATTTCACCCCCATCGCCGGATATAATCTCCTGTTTGATTATTACGATACCTTCATGTTTCCAGACAGAAAGAAACGAAATCCCCCTCTAACGTGACACTGGCCCTGACTCCATTAAACTGGTTTTCATCGTCACCGCCACAACAGTTTGAGTTCACTTCAATCTCTGTGTCTGTGCAAAGCTTTCGCCTTTTGAGCCGCAGGCTTCATGTGTGCAAATAGCCTGCTGATGAGTATGCTGAAGATCTTGCTGTGTTTGTTTAAGAGGCAATGAATCTGACACTCAAAATAATGTGGTGCCTCAGAAGTGCAGGGGAACAGCAGGAAACATCAAATCATGATTCATATTTACTTATTTGTTTGCTTGTGTTTCTTTCTCCCAAAGATGAAAGCAACACTCCACCGTTTTTTGTGTTTTGTTTTTAACTGGTTTGAAATTGAACATAAAATGGTGGACTGTTATTTAGTCATCGGTGGAAGTGATGTACTGACATGAGGGAGTCTGTTTAAGACTATTTCTTCAATCTGTCAGATGTACAGATGCAATACTTAAAGTTATCGTTGGGGAAGAAATCTCAATGACAAGCTAATCATAATTATATTTAATTATTACTACGTGTTCTATTTTTGGACTTGTATGAATTTAAAACAAAAAAAGTCTAATAAAGTAATTTTGAACTATGAAAATGAAACCAGAATAAATAAATCCATTTCATTAAACAACGATTTTACTACACCACATTTTGGAGTTTTTATCCAAGATAATATTTAATAGGTTGTAATATTTATATAATTTATTTTACGAAAATGGCCATAAAATTTGGCTTGGCACTAAAACACTCACTAAATAATTCCTGCTACAAAACACAAAACAAAACAAAACGATCAGCAACTTTTTTAAATGGTTCATTGAATTAAAAAAGTTCATAAAAATTCATTAAAACTAGAAGTCATAATTATGATTATAAACATTAAGATAGTAGATAGTCATCATTTACTCACCCTCATGTTGTAACAAAACTTGAACTTTTTCTTCTGTGGATCACAAGATATTTTGAAGAATGCTGGGAACCAAGCCAATGATTTTCATTAGACTAACTACAATTATTTTGTGCTCAACAGAGGATAGAAATGCATAACATTTTTAGAGTCAATTATTTTTATTTTGGTTAAACAATCCCTTTAAGTTAATAGTCTTGCTTCTCCCCAACACTGAACCGAATACAGAAATCAAAATCGTTGTCAGAGGCAGCTCCTCATGCTAACACATGACTTCATTCAGCGCTTGATGCATTTTATCACTAACTTTTTTTTTACCTTATCATTTATACTTTCACTGACTAGAAATATTTTTCTAGTGTTCAGCCATCTCTTGACCACATCTCCTCGCTAGACTTCAAACTCTGAAAGCAGAGGTTCCAGAAATGGCCAGCCTGCTTTCGCTAAGAGCGTATTTAGGCCTAAACCAAACGCATGAGGCTCTCTCTGGAATCCTGTGTCTGAGAGCAGGGCCCTCCTTCCCCACAGAGGAAATGCTGCATCTGTAACGTGGGTTACAATACGCCGCTGGAGCATATGGAAAAGAATGCCCTGCTGCATGAGTGCTTCCTGTGTGTGCGTTTGCGATTGTGTGTCTGAAATTCTTTTAAGGTGGTCTGTGTGTTTCACGCAGTTCTAAAATCGAGAAGGAGAAAAAAGAGCACGCCCGACAGCACGGAATGATCCGGACGGAGATCAGTGGAGCGGAGATAGCAGAGGAAATGGAGAAGGAGCGCCGTTTCTTTCAGCTTCAGATGTGTGAGGTCAGAGGCGGCTCATTTCATTGGAATCCTGTAATAGGCATTTCCTGTGTCGTGTGTGTGCTTCAGTATCCTCTAATGTTTTTTTACAGTACCTCCTCAAAGTCAATGAAATCAAGATCAAGAAAGGCGTCGACTTGCTTCAGAATCTCATCAAGTACTTTCACGCACAGTGCAAGTACGTCTGGCCACGTTTCTAAATGTTTCTCTTAAAACAAAAGCTTAAACAAATAATTTACTCACCCCCATGTCATCCAAGATGTTTGTCTTTCTTTCTTCAGTCAAAAATAAATTACGGTTTTTGAGGAAAACATTTCAGTATTTTTCTCCATATTATGGTGGACTTTAATGGGAACCAAATATATATATTTTTAAACCACAAATGCTCATCTTGCACTAGTTTAGTTGCTTGATACTAGTTATTTCAAAAGGCTACTTTAAGAATACATTTTGAGAAGTTAAATTGTTTTATCTATTCAAATAATTAGACATGCTAAAACACAGAATTTGGTAAAAAATAAACATATGGTGTGAAAAAATAAACAATTTCATAGGGCCCTAAACATGTCATTTTTGTGAAAATCTTAATAAATTGATGTGAAATTGTATAAATTTCACGATTTGAATTAATTTGACATGCATTTTGATTAATGATATTTAATTTAACCATTAAAAAGGAGTAAAGAAAAAAAAATGGAAAAAAATGGAAAAAAAATTGGAATGGAAAAAAAAACCTGATTTCATTGGGCCCAATTAGCGCGACTTCACGTATTACGGGTTCTTGTTGGAAAGGTCACGCATGACGTAAGCGGAAGTAGTAGTCCTGACGTGCATCGCAGAGCTAGTGCAAGACAAGCATTTGTGGTTAAAAAGTATATACATTCGTATTTTTGTTAGAAAATGACTAATCGTTTCTCTAGATAAGACGCTTATTCCTCAGCTGTGATTGTGATGAGCCCTTTGAAGCTCCATTGAAACTGAATTGACCTTCAACCTGTTGAGGTCCACTATATGGAGAAAAATTCTAGAATGTTTCACTCAAAAACCTGTTGTTCCAATGTTGTTTTTATCACTTCTTCAACTAAAATGGGTGTGTTTAATTATTTGTAAATGAACTGGCATTATGTCTTCTGTTGTAGCTTCTTTCAAGATGGTCTCAAAGCAGTGGAAAACCTCAAACCCTCTATAGAGAAACTCGCCACAGACTTACACTCGGTGAGAGATTCTTCTGAAGCGCTACATTCCAGCCTTATACTGGCTCACACCACTGATCTCTTGGTCAATTGTCATTTTTACCTTCATAAAACCTTCTGCTTCCACTGCTGTGTTCAGATCAAACAGGTACAAGATGAAGAACGCAGGCAGCTAACCCAGTTACGGGACGTACTAAAGACCGCTCTCCAAGTGGAGCAGAAGGAGGTTAGTTCTTTATCAAATCAAACACAATTCACAAACCACAGCACTATTCGCAGTGCGTTTATAGCTCTAGATTAAAATGGTTTAGGACTTCTGCTCGGTAAACACTGAATGGGGAAACTGGCCATCAGTCTGTACTGCCTTATCTTCCTGCCAGTTTTCTCACCCTCTTAAGCTTTAGTCACTCTCAAGACATTTAAGTGTTTCCTCAGTCAAGTAGCTTTGGCGTTTATGATTACAGACATTAAGAGATTACACACATTTAATCTAAATGCAAATAATCAGAAGTTAACGATCCTCTTAACTTCATGTGTACAAGTAAGAGTTTTAATTGTCTCGCCATCTGGGTTACACATGACATCCCTGTTTATTGGAGGAGTGCACAATTTATTTATGTTTTTATTTTGGCCTTGTTTACTTTAGGATTATAGATATATGTGATCATATTGGTTTTGGACAAATTAATTTATTTTTGGCCTATCTGTCTGTCTGTACCGTCCATCCATCCATCCATCCATCCATCCATCCATCGCACATGCACTTTTTCCGTAGACATCATAGACTTATTTGATTGATATTGGTTAATTTTTTTCAATTTCTGGCTGCATACTCTACATTTCTTTTTATCCATTATTAGCCATAACATAAAATACCCAGCCAATGATGTCACACACTGTTTGATACATTATTGCAGTATATAGCAATGTTGTTTTAACGTGCACAATGTCTTTTTTTGTAACCTGTCTGAAGAATACTCTGTTCTCTTCTTTAATGCTACCGTCCTTTGGCAACGAAGTCTAGAAGAGTAAGTGTCTGCTTGGCATACATGATCATACTTGCACCTTCGCCATTTCCTGGAATTGTTTGCAAAAATAATAGAAAAACAAGCATGCAGTGCAGATTAATTAAATCTAAGGCTCTGAGTGCAGTTCATACAATGTTGCCGGCGGTTGATGTCTTTTATCCAACCCCTGAGTGATGTGGTACTATATTTAAGTAGAGCTTTATTCAGCACACACCGTCAAAATACAGCCAATTTTGGCTTTTGTCCAACTCAAAACATTAGTACTAAAATGGCAGTGTTCTCATTACTGGCTCAGAGCCTTGTGTTCCAAAGCAGTGCGTTTCCAAATGAGCTCAGCTCCCTGGGGACACTTGAAACCCACTGTTCCATTTCCTCACTGGCAGTGACACACCTGCCATACAAAAACACTGCTTTCACTTCCTCTGACTGCTGACGTGCCGGTGGTTCACTGCTGCTGTGTGTACAAAGAATACATTTACATATCTGTTCTCCTCATAGGACTCACAGGTTAGACAGAGCGCCACCTACAGTCTGCACCAACCCCAGGGTAACAAAGAACATGGGACGGAGCGCAGCGGGAACCTTTACAAGAAGAGTGATGGGTAATCATATTTTGACATAGCATAGTGTGCATTAAAAAGCCATACAGTGAGTTAATGCGCTATACAAATGCATCATTCATTCATTAATGCACGTTCGTTACAATGAGTAAAGTCCGTCCTGCATAATTGATCACGTATTTAACACTTCAATAGCCATTGATATGACTTTTACTGTTTCCTGTCTTCTTCCTCAGGCTTCGGAAAGTGTGGCAGAAGAGAAAGTGCACAGTGAAGAATGGATATTTGACCATCTCGCACGGGACGGTACATAACCTACCTCTGACTTTCTTTATATCTGATTCGTTTTCATGCTTATGTGTACATTCACAACATATGGGTTGTTGAAATGTCAAGTGGAGCAGTGACAACAGTGTCCTGCGGTGCAACTTCCAATTTTAATGGGTGGGGCATAAGGATATTGAAATATTGATGCTACTATTGCTGATGTATTGAGAGAATTGCCTTTTTTGCATGAGAATAAATGTATACTATAAGCTTTGAAGTGAAAACATTAGCTGTTATTAATAAATATTAAAAAATGTAACAAAACATTTAGAAATAGTTATTGTCCTACATAAATGTTTAGTATTTTTAATTATATTTTTTAGGGTTAGATCTATTAGTTCCTTTTATTGTTAATTTTATTTACATTTTTTGGATTAAAAATATAGTCCTGCAATGGTAATCGTGATGGCTTTCAAATATCATGTTACATGAGTATACTTATTTCACATTTTATCCTCAGAAATCACTAAAACTTTCCATTTACTAGAGGTATTGGTTCAATAACCTTCTATGTTGGTCTTGGAAGCAGTTGATATTGGATTGAAATGGGAAAAAAAGTGAAATTGTCCATCCTTTAATAACAAAAGAAAAGAGTCATTATGATAGTTATTATGATAGATGAGTTTTTATTATAATTATATTTATGCCATAATGTTAATTGAGTCCACAGGGAATATTCATGCTTTAAAAAATGAATTTGCCACACCGTAAGTGCATTTAAGTGAACTTGTGAAGGCTAAAATGGTAGCATTTTAAAAATAGTACATCAATAAATTCAAACGGGACCAGCCACAGCACTGCGATTATACGTATCTTTGATTAATCACACGGTTTCCTCAATTAGTGCAGTGCTAATTTCAATAGGCTTTAAGCCTTCAACATGAGCCTCTCAGTGGACATCATTAGTCTTTTCCAGAGGCGTTTTCCTTGGCCTCAGTGTTGTTCAGATCTGAAAACGAGGATAACAGGAAGTGTAGAATAAAGAGTAATTCAGTAGCTGCTTTTGTACACCTGTGCTGGAGCGCATCAGCATCAGCCTGCAATGTGAAACTTCAAGACGTTCTTGCTGTGGCTGATTCTCAATTTCTCAATGTAGAGCATTTATGGAAAAGAGAGCCAAATGCAACATTTATGAAGGATTTATAACAGTGTTTGGGGATTTATAAGTGTTTTTTTTATATATATACATGATTTCCATGTAATTATTCTTGTTAGATTCTATTATTATATAAGTAATTTTTCTTTGTTAAAATAAATGCTGTAATATAATAAAAAATTGTCTGTGTAAATTAAACTCAAAAACAGAACATGTTTGTTTCTAATTTTTAACTCTAAATCATAATAATAGGCTTGTATGTTGAGATGAGTGTAACTGTGTGTGTCTTCTCTCTCTTCTCCTCTCTCTCTCTCTCTCGTTTCTCCCTCTTCTCTCCTCTCTCCCTCTCTCCCTTCTCTCTTCTCTCTTTCTCTCTCTCTCTCTCTCTCTTCTTCTCCTTTCTCCCTCTCTCTCTCTCTCTCTGTCTTTCTCCCTCTCTCTCTCTCTCTGTCTTTCTCTCTCTCTCTCCCCCCCCCCTCCCCCCCCCCTCCTCTCTCTCTCCTCTCTCTCCCCTCTCTCTCGTCTCTCTCTCAGGCTAACAGACCTCCTGCCAAACTCAATCTTCTCACCTGTCAAGTAAAGCACAACCCAGAGGAGAAGAAAAGTTTTGACCTCATCTCCCGTACGGTTACACCCGTCACCGTTACTCCACACACACATTTATAAATCTGATATGGGAGCTCTGTAAAACTTAATTAAAGCTTGGCTGTTAAAGATGTAACTGAGAACATTGAGGGCAAAATGTTAGAGCAGCATTAGAGAAAAATTAGGAGAATTAAGTTGTTTTGAGGTTTATATTAAGAGATCCTAATTAGCCAACTGAAGTCTATTTTTAATCTTTTAATTATCTGAAAAAAACAATTAAAATGAAATATATATATATATAATAATTTTAGTGGTGGGCCGTTATCGGCGTTAACGTGCTGCGTTAACGCGAGACTCTTATCGGCGATAAAAAAAATATCGCCGTTAATCTATTCTCAAAGTTGGGTTGGGAGCTGGGTCTATACTACGCAAGCTATGATGACTTTCACCCTGATATTTTAGCGCGGATGTATACCTAGCCGAATTGCACTGTAGGAGGCGAGAACGAGTCTTTTGAACTAGAGGCTCGCAGTCCGTGATGGACAGATTGTTAACGGCTGGTCTATGTGGTAATACAATCGGGCAGGACATCCAAACGCTCACCTATCATTCATCAACCTCAAATATGGCTTTTCATCTGAAGATGTATGTAGTAGCAACTTTACATGGCCGCTCATATGATGTTAACCCTAGAGAAACGTGCGCTATTGAAGTGTTTGTGTGGAAGCGCGTTTGCGCAGGACAGGCTCCGGTGCGCTCACTTGCTCTTAAAATCTCCGTCATTCTTGGTCATACAGATAAAAGTAGCCTAATACATCTTTCGAATCTGTAAAGACTCTACGTTTATTTGTGTGCACTCAAGAATAACAACGAAACGTTGCGCTTTTAAGCAAACAGGATGCGCTTTAGGTCTCATGTGAACTTGAGCTAGAAACTCCGTCTTTGAAAAATATATCTATAGAGAGTGAAATGTCTAAAAAATAAAATAGAAGACGTGTGTGTTAGCATGGATGATTTACATGAAATTTCATCTGTGCAACACTGTGCATAAGATGGCTTTCAGTTCAATATAATAACAAAAAACGACATTTGGGTTTTATTCAACTAATAAGGTGGGCACGCTGTGATCTGTACTATATTTTACTGTAATTGACAGTTATCGGCAAAAAAACAACAACACGGGAGTGGGAGGGAATGGGAGTCATTCTTCCGGGAGTGGAACGGATTTTCCCCCAGTTTTTTCGTGGGATTGGGACGGGAAAGAGATTAAAGTTTGTGATGCATTTTGGAAACAGGAGATGAGCCCCTGGTCTAATGCGCCACCTGGCTTGAGAAACCCGTTCTCAAAGACTTACTTTTAGTCATTATTTGGGTAGCACACATATTCTGAATGCCTTCGGCAGAATTCAAATGAGCCATTTTAATCTAGATTAATCTAGATTAATTCCAAAATTAATCTATGCCCACCTCTAAATAATTTATATGTTGTATTTGTTTGTATTTGTTTTATCAGACATTAATTCTGAATTTGTTTATTTACTGTGTATTGGAGAGCTGTAGGGAGGAAAATTCCCTGAAACTATATAGTACGGGGGGGGTCTTGCAGCTCTGTGGTTAGAGTTTCGATGTAACATTCAAGGCTACAGAGTAACAGTGTTGTTTGTTATCTACGAGGAAGTAGTGGCCGAGGAAACAATGTCCTTGTGCTTCCTTTAACATCTCATCTAACCACAGGAAACTAATGCCAGAGAGAAAACAAGTTCAGGTTTATGTGTCCCTCCATGAGTGGGAGTATTTGAGCTTATCTTGTCAGTCCCATCCTCTTGTGTTTTTTTCCAGTCTTCTTCATTCCAAATGAATTGTCACAATGTCATCAGACTATCAGTGGTGTTATTGTGAACTCCGCTAAAACCATTATCATCAATTTTTATCAGTGATAATAAATCAAATATGAAAAATAGATGAAAAACTTAAACTTGGATATTTTAGAAATAAATATAAACAGAAATACATAGTACTAAATTAATAAAAAATATATATAAAAATAAATATTTCAAAATCTACAAATGATAACGTACATAAAAATATTCTAACTTAATCTAAAAAATAATATATATATATATATATATATGTATATGTAAGCAATAAGGGTACTCGAGGCCTTGCTGTATCGTGAATAAATCACGGCTGAAGGGCATTGTTGGGCACCGACGCGAAGCGGAGTTATTTTATTAAAGCAATGCAACTGATTACATTTAATTACTTTACTTTTTTTTATTTGTTAATCATTTTCAAACATTTAAACCAGGCAGGGTTAATCTTACAAAGTATTTAACGCTGATTATTGTCAGAGTTTCAAAACCCTTCATCACGATAATAATCAAAATAATTGAATTTTAAAGCATAAGCACAAACAAGACTTTAACACCTGTTTTTACTTTGAGATTAGATCTTCTCTTGTTTTCATATGTAACTGTAATTTAATTGCTCATTTTTCCCAGTAACAAATTACGTAATGCCTTTACATATAGCTAAGTACCTCTCCACAGTTGTTGCCAGGACAACTGAAAAGGCCTGGTGACAACATTTAATATGAAGCAGCGTTGTCTATATATAGTGTGTCAGGTAATGTAGGAAAGATAAAGAAGTCACAAATTTGCTACAAAAAGTAACAATATTTGGCCAGTCTTTTTTTTTTTTACAAATCCATCTGAAAAGTGATCATTACTCAAGCCTAGAAAACACTACACAACTTTGTGTTTTGATTTTCAGTCTGAACAAGTCAACTCTAGTTGCTAAAATCTGCAGATTTCAGTTAACAGATTTCACAGGCAGCACATCAATGCATGATGGACAAAATACAGGGCTCTGAACAGATCTATTATAGTCAAACGTTTGCTTATTTTCTCCGAGGTCTAACTGTGCTTTCATCTAACAAAGTCTTTCTGTTCTTCTTTCACGCTTAGATGACAGAACGTATCATTTCCAGGCAGAAGATGAGCCAGAGTGTCAAATGTAAGTGTGTTTGTCTGTGCGTCCCTGCTCCGTTTTCAAAGGAAACCTGTCATAGGGACTTTCACAACAGTTTTAGGGAATAACTAACTGAAAGTACCAAAAAACTGCAGCTCTTCCCGTAATTAGCTGTTTTTCCCCAACAAGTAAGATGACTGAGGGCAGCTGGACAGCCTTGAAAAAATTATTAATTTAATCTGGTTCAAAAAATTATTCACTGATTTGAATCAACATTCATTTGTGTTCCTTGAACTGCTTGCAAAGCACACTTTTTTGTAATAAAATAATTGTTCTTCCAAAAAAAAATGTAATATGAAATTATCTGTATTTATATATTAAGTTTGAAACTGTCCCTCTAATTAATATCCTGGTTGCTTTGTGACAAACAAATACTTTAACTGTGTATAATCATTGATAAAAATGCTTCCCTCTTAATTTGAACACAGTTAGCTACTTTTTGCTTGGTGCTTCTAATGTAGTGAACTTGAATTGAATTGAAATTGAGTTGCTACAGTTTCAAAGTATCTTCCCCAGCCTTGATTCCCTACAATGCTCTAAAAGCTTTTACTGTCAGTAGAATAAGTGCTCTGTGTTTCTTATTCCTCGTGATGTCTTCTCAGATGGATCTCAGTGCTGCAGAACAGCAAGGAGGAGGCGCTCAACAACGCCTTTAAGGGTGACCAGCATGTTGGCGAGAACAACATTGTGCAGGAGCTGACCAAGGCCATCCTGGGTGAGGTCAAGCGGATGGCGGGAAACGACGTCTGCTGTGACTGCGGAGCTCCCAGTGAGTGACCTGGAATGCGAGAGGAAGGAGGAAGTGGAGAAAGAAAGAGGGAGGGGGGGCTGTTTTGAATCAGCTCACAGGAAGAACAAAGTGGAAACTTGTAGTAAAGGAACTCCGTTATAAGGATTGAATTTGCAGACTGCTCTGTTTGGACCAGTCTTGTTGATTGACAAGACAACAACCGCATGCCAAAACTTTTATTATTATTATTAATAAAATACATTTTAATATGTATTTTATGTAATATTAATAACACATACATACAAAAAATGTATAGCCTGAATGCACTGTAAGTCGCTTTGGATAAAAGCGTCTGCTAAATGCGTAAATGTATTAATAATAATACTAATGAATTTGTTAAATATAATGTTTTACAATAATAATAATAAAATACATCAATTAAATATATTCAATGATTTTTTTGTAATAATGGCAATAAATAATAGTATTGTAATCTATTATTATAATAATTTCTTAAATATGTTATACAATAATGAAACCATAATATTTAAAAGTAGTTAGAATAATAAATATTATATTATATAATTTGTTCAGTATAATACAATTATTATCATTATTAAATACATAATGAATACATCAATTAAATAATTATGTAATGAATTTGTAAAACGTATTGTAACGTACTTAATGTTAATTATAATAATTATAAAATTATTATTATTATAATTGCTACAACAACAATAAAGATAATTACTACAACAATAAGGATATTACATAATTTTATACAATAATGACAATACCAATAACATTTATTATTACATACTGTATTTTTTATTATTATTTACTTCTTCCCAAAATATTTTTAGTATCAAGAAACCTTCTAAGCTCGATTTCAGATTTTAGAGCATATGCGTTAACTGATAGATCCAGCAATCTGCATAACTGATCATAAAACTGGGAATGAGGACAGGCGGTTTCATCTTTTGTAAAATGTCACACGTTCTTGATTGACAGCCTCTGTTAAAGCTGTTCAAGCTTTTTTTCTTCTTCTTCTTCTCTCATTCTCCCTCAGGCCCCACGTGGCTCTCCACCAACCTGGGCATCCTGACGTGCATCGAGTGTTCAGGGATCCACCGAGAGCTGGGCGTTCACTACTCCAGAATTCAGTCACTAACACTAGATGTTCTCAGCACCTCAGAGCTCTTGGTTAGTGTTGCATCTCCACAGATTCCCCAGCACTGCTGCTGTTGGGTTTATTTATTTGCTTTGCACTGGATTCTTTTGATTCAGCCTTCATGCTTAAAATTGTTATAGGGTTTGTTCAAATCCCTTTCCGCATTCCACACGCATGATTTCAGACCAAAGCGTTTTTGGCCAGCAATTTAGGATCATTAAAGCAATTACACAAGCCTGCAGAACTGTTAGCCACAGTGAGAATGGCTCGCGTCTCTGATTGAATGCCAAGATACATTGTTAGGCTGATTGGGATATTATGAAGTAGCAAAGCAGATCAAATGGACCCTAAATAAATGCGTTAAGTCTATTTGTTGGTTGCGAAATGCTATTAGTTTAGCACCACTGTTGATTTTATGCTCGTGTTTGCATCTGTGTTGGTGTTGTGGTGTTTAGCTGGCCAAGAACGTGGGGAATGCTGGGTTTAATGAGATCATGGAAGCTTGTCTGACAGCAGAAGATGTAATCAAACCAAATCCGACCAGTGACATGTAAGGCAAGATTTGTCATCACCTTATATCGTTATACAAATGTATATTGTATCGTTGTACTTATTTAATTCCCTGTAATGGCACAGGCAGGCGAGGAAAGACTTCATCATGGCTAAATACACACAGAAGAGCTTTGCTCGTAAGAAGTGTCCAGACGCGCTGTCCAAACTGCACACGCTCTGTGACGCTGTGAAGGCCCGGGACATTTTCTCTCTCATCCAGGTCTTTGCTGAGGGTGTGGACCTAATGGAGCCCATTCCTCTGGCCAATGGCCATGTGAGTGTTTTCCCTTCTCAACTTGGATTGGATAGGAGTTATGCAGCTGTGGATTTAATTTGTACTTTTAAGTGATGTTAAATAAAATAATAAAATAACAATAATCATTAGTATTATTAAAAACATAATATATATATTTTTTTTATTTGACCTTAAATAAATAAATAATTACGTTTTATAATAATAATAATGTATTGTTATTTGAACATCACTTAAAAGTAAAACATTAAATCCACATAAAATTTGTATATAAACCCAAGGGAAAGAAGATATATATTTTTCCTGTGGTTTTATGGTAAATGTAGATTTTTACTTTGAAACCAAGTTCAAGTACAAATATTTCTATATTAAGTTTCAAATAAGGTAATTAAAAAATGTATATTTTTAAAAACTACTTTAATGTGATGCCTTACAGATTGATTATAAACTCACAGTAGATATTTATCCTTTTGTTTAGTTTAATGTGGATTTAGTTTCTATTTTGACATTAAATTAAACCATTAAGTATAAAAATAATAAAAACACTGTTTGAATCCGACCCCTTATTTATTTATGAATTTACAGTAGTAATCATTACTGTGATATTTCATATAAAACATTGATTACTATATCAGTTTTTTGGCCAGGAAATTTGTGCTTTTGAGTGGAATAGATATTTTAGTTTCACATAATACATGACATTGTATCAAACTGAACACACAACATTTCCGAGAACGGTTACGTGGTGTTATGTACTCATGGTTAATCCACATTCGATATGTCCAAAATATCATGGTCTGTTCAAACATGAGGTGCTCTTACTCAAACCCAAAGTAACATAAACATGTCATGTTGTTTGGTTTGCTTTGGTAGGAACAAGGTGAGACAGCCCTTCATCTGGCTGTGAGACTGGTGGACAGAACCTCCCTTCACATCATCGACTTCCTCACGCAGAACAGGCAAGATCCAGACAGCCGAGCGGAGGGTGGAAAACACCTTTCCCAAGTTTATTTCCCCCACAACTAAACATGAATGAACGGCTTTTTTGACCAGAGCTATTTAGAAGTGCTGGTTTTGAAGGTTCCAGAGCTGTGGCTGGAATGGAAAATTGAGATCGAGTGTTTTCTAAATAGGCAAAATTGTGTTTGTTTGTCCCCGCAGTTTAAACCTGGATAAGCAAACGGCTAAAGGAAGCACAGCGCTGCATTACTGCTGCCTGACGGACAACAGCGAGTGTCTCAAACTGCTGCTGAGAGGAAAAGCCTCTATTGACATCGGTGCTGCAAATGAATTCCTGTTGAAACCGGAAGTTTGGGTGTGATCCCTTTCATGATGTCTTTAAGGATTCTGAGACGCCTTGTTTTGTCTGGTGGATGTTCTCAAACCATGTTCTTATTTTGACTGCTGGGAGAAGTTAGTTTGGTGATTGGAGAGGGTTTGTAATTCTGTTGTTGTCCCGTTGTTAACAATCTGTCCACCAACAATGGGAAGTAAAGATAACAGAGCCATATGTGGCCTAGCGGTTGTATGTGGGAGGGTGAATCTGTGCCAGGGAATCTCCTCTCAGATCCCTGCTAGCGTCTATTGTGAGCAAGCTGTCTGGATATACTTGGCTTTGTCTTGTCTGTCAAATATAATCCTATACAGGAAGCCAAGAGTACAGAATGTGGTGGGAAAATGCGAAGGACGTTCTTATCCTTCCAGGCTTAAAAAAAATGTATCAAACCCATGTTTTCTGTGTTTCTGTGTGTGTTTAGCTAATGAGGCTGGTGAGACGCCGCTTGACATCGCCAGGAGACTCAAACACCTGCAGTGTGAGGAACTGGTGAGCCGTCATATCCTATATTTACAACATCCTTGTGGATTAATATGAGCGATAACTGGCCTCGCTGGTAAGAACTGTTGGTTTATGACATGTGTCGGTCTGTTAGCTGAACCAGGCACTTGCAGGGAAGTTCAACGCTCATGTGCATGTGGAGTACGAGTGGAGACTTCAGCATGAAGACCTGGACGAGAGTGATGAAGATCTGGATGAGAAGGTGAGGAAGAACTCAGAGAACCAAATGTCTTGGTTGCATTAGATTATGCCTTATGACTACCGTGTGTGTGTGTGTGTGTGGTGTGTGTGTGTGTGTGCGTGTGTGTGTGTGTGTGTGTGTGTGTGTGTGTGTGGATATTTAATAAAATATGTAGATATTTAATTATAGATTATGCTTAATTTAGTGTGTGTAGATATTTAGTAATGCTTATAATACTAATAACGATGCATTTAATTTAAAAGCGTTTTAAATTAAAGAGTTATTGTAGCAGGGTGGATTAAAAATATAGTAAAAATAAAAGCATATTTTCAAAAAAAAATTGGGTAAATGAACACAAGAAAGTATTATATTTTATTATTTTAATTTATATACACTAATCTAATAAGAGATTGTAATATAGAGCAATTTTTGAGCAATGTAAACAAATCAGTTTTGAATCAGTTCACTTAACCAGTAACCACTTCGCTATTCCTGCTATTTTGTCCGTCTTATTTTAAAAAATTTTGAATGTGGATTTAATTTATACTTCAAATGAAAATAAAACAAAAACATATTTAAAGATATAAAGTGAAATGGGTTGCACTCTATATTAAGTGCATGTATTGCATGTACTTAAGAAAGTACTGGTAATATAAGGTAACTATGGGTTAGGGTTAGGTTCAGGGAGTAACACTTAATTTTAAGGTCTCCATAATACGGAGTAATTACCTAATTAAGTACTTAGTAACCGTTATACTTACATGAAACAAAATGCACTTACCATGTAACTAAGTTATGGAACAGCCTGTAATTACAGTTTGTAATTATGTACATGTAATAGGAAGCTACTGATACACATGTAACAGGCTGAGTCTGTTACGCTGCTTCTTATGTAACCAAAAGATTGATACATATGTGTTGCAGACTTTATAAAACGTTATTATAATTGTAAGTACACAGACATAAGCTACTTAAAATAAAATGTATCAAGATTGTACTTAAGTCTACTTCATGTGTATCTATACTGTACACCTTATCCAGCTGCACTTTAGTTTGATTTAACCCACCAGTACACAGCTTAAATACATTTCTAATTACATTAAATTACAGAATATTACACAGGCATAAGCTACTTAAAATAAAGTGTATCAAGATTGTACTTAAGTTTACAAGTAGCTGTGTAACAGACTCAGCCTCTATCATATGTGTAAGAGTAGCTGCCTATTACATGTACATAATTACAAACTGTAATTACAGGCTGTTCCATAACTTAGTTACACGGTAAGTACATTTTATTTCATGTATGTACAGAGGCTACTACGAAGTACTTAATTAGGTAATTAATCTGTATTATGACACCTTAAAATAAAGTGTTTCCACTCAGGGTCAGTACCTAGTTATTGTAATTACTATAATAAGTACATAGTATGTGCATGAGAAAATAAGTATGTGCATGTAAAATAAAGTGCTACTACAAAAATGTCGTTTTCAGTCTGTTCATTTGGACCATTTGAACTGATTCGTTGGTTCAAAATGCAGTGATTCAGTGATTTTGCGACTGACCAAATATTAACTTGACCAAATAAATAGTGCATTATTATAGTCTCTATAATACGTTTTTAGTATGGCCTGCAAAATCTCTGCAAATACTTGATGTGAATATTCAGTGTGTTTACATTATGTCTGTAGTCCAGTCCTCACCGGCGGGACGAGAGGCCCATCAGCTGCTACACTCCGGGCAGTAATTCCCTTCAGCCCAGTCCGGCCAGCCTGGCACGAGACGCACGAGACATGGTCAAGACAAGCAGCGGTTTGTGCCCAACCTGGTCAACAACGAGACCTATGGAACCATCATCAACACCAACTCAGCGGTCACCCTGTCCACCTCCGCTCCACCTCCATCTGCCACCCCGAAATTTAGGTACTGCATTTTTTAATCCGCTCCCGGTGAAAGGAAAAACAATGATTAAGGGCTGAGGGCAGACATAGACCAGCCTCTCTTCCATTATATTAAAGATATAACGAAATCCAAACACTGTAACCAAATGGATGGCATAAAAAGAAATATAATTATTAATTAATATAAAAGTATATATTAATATAAAATGCACAGCATAAATTTGAACTCCAGTACTTAAAAAAAAGTTATTTTCTTCAATAATATTTATATTGTTTGATGTTTTTTATGATAATTGTTATTAATTGTCGCTTGTTAAGTATACAAAAAAGCTAATCAAATGCTACGGTAAGTCAAACATACATGAAGTGAATAAGGCTGTTATTCACTTCACTTCATACAGGCTGACCCTGTATAATTATCATTCAGGCCACAATATGCTGCTGTATTTTTAGCCTCATTGATGTCAGGTCTCAAAATGGCCTGTTCTTGAATCCTCACCCTCACCCAGTTCCCCTGCAGAGCTCCATGGCAACGGCCGTGTGAAGATGCTGACCTATATGAGCGCTCCCAGAGTCTCTGAGCAGCAGGCGTCACGTGCAAACGCTCTCAGGACTTGTTTAGAAGGCCTTACAGGTCTATTAAGATGACATAAACTAGATGCCAGTGTGCAAGATATTTTGTCAGAGTTGAACTCAGATTAAAAAGACCTGATTTCTGTGTTAGAACAAGATGTTTTTCTCTGAACAGAGTCCTGGAGATCTTTTCACTCAAACCTCAGACTTCACAATGAGCTGTATTCTTAGACTAATGAAATTAGGTGAGTATGGAGCTCTGCTGGTCTGGAGCTGCTCCAGGGTCCAGAAAAAGTCATCTAATAAACAAAAGCGCTGTCTTGTAGACTATTCGGAAGTCACTCTCTTTGAATCTGACATGTAGTCGCTCTTTCTTCTCCTCTCCTTCCCACAGTTCAGCTGTCTGGTCTTGCTGGAATGGCTCAGGGTTCTCCCGGTTGGAAACCTGGCTCCCTAGACCTGACCGGCAGACAGCGATCTTCCTCTGACCCCCCCAACATGCATCCTCCAGCGCCCCCCTTACGGGGCACCTCCACTTCCCGTGAGTTGGCTGTACATGAATGAGTGGGTGAAGCTTTGCTCCAGGCCAGTGATTCTGTTTGGCTTTAGATTAAGGCTAGATTGTTCTTTGATTGATCCTAGATCAGCTTTTTTTAATGTCATGACATGGCAGCGTCTTACCGCATGAATATTAATTACATTTTTGTCTTTTTCGAATTGACCATACATAAATCTCCATTCACTTTAATATTAATATTCATGAACCGATGGCAGGTACAGAAATTCTGGACTGCTGAAAGCCTGTTAATGACCCGTGCCTCATTTCCCCCAAAAAATTCAAGACGAGTGCACTCCTTCATTCATTGCTCTGTCATACACTGTCTTTCATTTAGTTCATGTCTGTTAAGGGTTTACAGATCAGTAGATTTTGTTCTCGCAATTCAGGATCAAAAACAGAAATATCATGAGATGTTAAAACCATTTTAAAACTAAACGTTAAAAAGCCAACAAGCATATTGAACATCAGTATATTTTAAATGTTCTATTATTATTATTACTACTACAGTGAATATAAATCATTCTAGTTATGCTCAGTGCTATATTTATTCAGCTATTTATCAACTGTAGAAAAACTATTAAAGCCAACAATAATATCAGTATCTTTCATTTTTGTCAATGTTTTATATGTATCAATGTTTTGTTTATATAGGCCAAAAAAGGGGAAAACCGGATATCAAGAAATCTAGGAATGATAGTTTCCCTATAAAATAAATACAATTTCATAAAATCTTAAAATTAACAATGCTATAATTATGATGATGGTATTTTTATTAAAGTTTATTCTTTATTGGGTTTTCTTATTTGAAAACAAAGCAACAAAATAAAACATACATATTCTCAGCATTTAAAAACAACACAAACAAAACAAAGGCTGAGTATTTATTAATAATAATACAAATATAATTATTTTAAAAACGAAATGTGGCTATCAGTTTCAATGTGACCCTGGACCACAAAAATAGTCTTAAGTTGCATGGGTATATTAGTAGAAATAGCCAAAAAATACATTGCATGGATCAAAATAATAGATTTTTTTTATGCCAGAAATAATTAGGATCTTAAGTAAAGATCATGTTCCATGAAGATATTTTGTAAATGTACTACTGTAAATATATAAAAATGTAATATTTGATTAGTAATATGCATTGCTAAGGACTTCATTTGGGCAAATTTAAAGGTGATTTTCTCAATATTTCGATTTTTTTAGATTCCATATGTTTAAATAGTTGTATCTCGACCAAACATTGTCCTATCAAACCCTTCTGCAAAGCTTATTTATTCAGCTTTCAGATGATGTAAAAATCTCAATTTTACAAACTTTGTCCCTCATGACTTGTTTTGTGGTCCTATAAATATGTGTATATAAGTGTGTGTGTGTGTGTGTGTGTGTATGTATATGAGGGGCCGTTCAAGCCTTAATTCATTCTGGCACTCTCACACACATACATTCTCCATTCACATACATATATTTTTGCACTCACACACACATACATTCTCCATTCACATATTTTTTCACTCACACACACATACATTCTCCTTACACACACATACATTCTCCTTTCACACACATACATTCTCCTTGCACACACATACATTCTACTTACACACACATACATTCTCCTTACACACACATACATTCTCGCACACACATACATTCTCCTTACACACACATACATTCTCCTTACACACACATACATTCTCCTTACACACACATACATTCTCCTTACACACACATACATTCTCCTTACACACATACATTCTCCTTACACACACATACATTCTCCTTACACACACATACATTCTCCTTGCACACACATACATTCTCCTTACACACACATACATTCTCCTTACACACACATACATTCTCCTTACACACACATACATTCTCCTTACACACACATACATTCTCCTTGCACACACATACATTCTCCTTACACACACATACATTCTCCTTACACACACATACATTCTCCTTGCACACACATACATTCTCCTTACACACACATACATTCTCCTTACACACACATACATATATATAGAATGTATGTATGTCTTAAGAAAATATATGTATGTAAGAGAAGAATGTATGTATGTGTGAGAGAGAGTATAGTGGAAACGGAAGGCGTATAGTGGAAACGGAAGGCAGGTCAGGCGCGATCAGGGTTACCGGGACAGATCCTGATCAGCATGGCTGAGGCAGATAAGGTGGCCGCTGGAGCACTTCAGCAAGCTATTGGGGTTTTAAGAAATATTTTTTCATCTCCTGAAACGGTTAAATCTT
>QVTF01007247.1:0-13227 GCA_003573665.1 Oxygymnocypris stewartii | reverse complement strand
CTTTATATATCCCTAAACCTACCCGTTTCCACCCCCTGGATCAAATTGTTCCTCTTACACATACTGTTGTTACAAAATGTAGTTATTAATGCTGTTACACAAATACTTAGTGAAGTGAAAAAAGTCTTGTTACCAATGTCTTATTACACATTTGTACTTACACATACCATTTTGAGGGTTGTTACATAAATATTACAGCTGTAGATACTATGTACCAATGTGTACTTACACTGTGGTTATATATTATGTACACATCTATTTACTATGCAAGTACACATGTATTAGGGACACTTATTATAAAGTGGGACCGAAAAGACAAATACAGTTTAATGGCTCAAAGCAGCAGATATCAAAACCAAGACAAGTATCAAAACTAGTACTATGCAACAAAACTGGGTAGTTATAGACCTGTCCACTTCACTATGCTATGGAACTTTTTAATAATTTCTGTCAGGATTTAAGTATCATCTTAGGAAATTTGTTTAAATCACTGAATTATTCAGTAATGAAACAATTGGCGTCTTCTAGTGAGTCATGTTGGACTAGAAATTGTCCTGCGTGTTCAAAAATAGAAGGAGGCTTCAAAAGTCAAAGTATTGGAGTTTATTCTACCAGAAATCACCAAAATACAGATCTGGGTTGTCTCAGACAAAGAGTCTTACAAAGAACCAACCCCCGAAAACATTCCAACAGCTCTTTTATAGTAGGTGTCCACGTGCCTCCTTCTTCTCTGGGGGAGGGGGGTCCACCCTTGAATCCTCCAATCCGCTATCACTTCTTTGTCTCCTTTTTCTGCAAAACAGATAACCCTACCCAGGCAAAACGTCCTCTTTCCCTACAAAAAGCACACTTCTAGATAGCTTAATATAAAAAACCCTACCCATACATAAACACATATTACCATAATCATTTCCCCTATTATGCATACATTTTATTCATTACTTTAGAAATCATAGGATTACATCCTTCAATCCCTCTCTTGACCTCTGAAAGAGGTCAAAAATCACTCAACCTTGATTATACCTGGTGTTCCTCGTCATCATCATCCTCACTTTCAGGGTCCTGGTATGTTGATAGTAAAGGCATTGAGTATGGGGGTGGTGTCGTGTCCTTTTTTCTATGGCTGCCACAATGAGGCGATTACATAGGGATCTAATGCACGGGACACAACAACATCCACAAGTGACCAATACGGATATAAAGACTGCTATTGAGACCAGGATGGATAGTATAATGGGTTTCCATTTACCTAAAGCTCTGTCTAACCACTCTCCTATTGGATTATCTACTCCAGAGTGTTCTTTCATTTCTATTGATAACACACGCAGGCCTTCCAATGCCTTAGTCACTGATCCATCTGGTGCTGTGTTGTTGGGGATGAAGGTGCAGCACAAATCCCCAAACATGTGACACACTCCTCCCTTTTCTGCCAACAACATGTCTAATGCTAACCTATTCTGTACTGCCATCAGTGAAGTTGGTGCCAATTGTTCAGATAGTCCTTGTACTGCGTCTCTGGACAAATTAGCCAATCTCATCACATTGTAATGTACATAGTTTATTCTATCTACATTTTTATTAGGGGTTATTGGAAATAGGGCAGCTATAATGGGTATATTTTCAAATCCTGCAGCTACCTGATCAGCTAATTTATATTCATCAGGCACCCCCCTGGGTACTCCTATAATATCAATGTATGTGGGGCTATTTAATGATAAATCTATGCCAGCTGCTCGTCTCCTAATCACATGGCGGCTCTTCTCTACTTGTTAATTGGCCTGTGGTTCCTTCCTTCATTTCAACTACTCTTCCACCAATTAATGTTTAGAGGGTGCTCCTAATCGAACCATAGCACACAAGCCTTTGTTAATTGGGTGGCACTCTAGTAAACAGCGTCTGTCACCACAGTAGTAAAGAGGCCGGCTCTGCCCAAGGTCCTATTATTGTACCATTGTCTTTTATTATGACGGTAACACCATTCTTCATTAATGCGTCCGTAATTAATTGATGTACTAGATGGTGTAAAATTAAAACACGTGTAATTATTTGTCTGGGTACAAATGGCCTGTTCGGGTATCATTTGAAATTGGGGGAAATATAGATGCCAATGTGGTGCAATTGGTTGACCCCACCTCTCTCGTTAGTGACAACATACAGTTATATCCCCATGTATCATTTGGATGCCAGGGGAGCTGGTTCAATGTGCAGTCTGGGTCTGGCACCAGCACATGCTACACAGTCATCTATTTTTTGTTCTTGGCAGTGTTAATCAACCATTCTAAACCACAAATTAGTCTCTCCATATCCTGTTGCCTTTTCTATTATGGTCTTCCGGGTTTAATTTAGTATAGTCTTCACCTACTATCATTTCTTTGGGGGTCCCTGACAGCTAATTTAGTAACATTAACATTCGTGACCTGTGGTTCCCTCAAGTTAATCTTAACTAATCCTAGTGGATCCGACCCAGTCACATCTACTCCTAATACAGATAAACTGTCCCTGCTCATTGCCCCAACACTGGTTCGGTATCCCTGTGGGCTTTGATTTATATAAATCCTGTTTAAGTCCCAATATTAGACATTGTTATGGGATTTTGTGTCGAGCTAAAATCTCTTTGTATTTTCAAAATATCCTGCCATTTTTACCTTTCCATCTCTGGTCACTTTATCTGTGGAACCTTGAAAATCCCTATTGTTGCCTGTAGCACATGGTCCCATGTAGGACAACCACCTCTGCTTTCCTGGGTATCCCATTGACACAGATAAACATCATACCCTCTCCATGAGCTATTCCGTCCTCCACATTTGATAACCACTGCATAGATCAAATGTGAACGATGTGGTTGACCCCCTTGGTATAATTTAGTTCTATGCCCCCATATTTTTTCAGACACGCGTCCGTGATGAGTGATCTTTTATGTCTGATTACATTACTTTTCCTTGCAATTTTTACCTCCAAATAGTATGCCTACTATAGTGATGGAGATGATGAGGAGGAAACCCATACATGGCCAACTTTCCCACAGGCCTATTCCTTAACATTTTCTTCAAACACAACATTGTTACACAGAAAAATAACAGAAAATGAAAAATTTTACGGAAAAATACACAGGAAAAAATCACACAAAATCAGATCACACAAAAATGAAAATTTTAGGGAAAATCCCACTTATGACTACCTTTACTAACTATGACATACACATTTGTAGTTTACGACTACCTATTTATCCTTATATGCTTTCACCGTGAATATATGGTTATGACAATGTCAACTCCTGTGAAAACTTTACTCAAAATACCCTGGACTTTCTGGAAATCTAGTTTGTCTAGTCCACAACCCAGCCGGGGTATGGAGACACTTTTCACTCTATGTTCTACACACCAATCTCTCATGTGTTTTAAACTGCTGGTGAAATCTTCGTATGTGGGGAGATCAGTACACTTTCTTTTTGTGATTAAATGAAAAATTGTTCTGCCGTCTTCTTCCTGTGTTACTGCACATTCACCAAGTTTTTTGTTTTGCTGTCTCACTTTTTCCACCCCATACTTTTCCTTAAATGTCACTGCAATCCCTGCACCATATGCACAATCTGCACTTACACAGTGGGCCAGTGGTTCCTGTTGTGGGCTTGAAAAAAGATCACCTTTCCTTTGCACCACCTCTGGTATTTGGTATGGGATCTCCTCAGCCTCCTCAGCCTCCCTCTCTTGGACCTGAGTCCTCAGGTCCACGGCAGTCTGTGCTAGGGACCTGCTGGGAGGATCACATGCAGCACAAGCAGAAAGATGATACCATGTGTCACCTTTTCCCGCGAGGCGAACACAATGTGAGGTCCTGGAGGTGACTTTTAATGGCTCTGACCATCGTGCTTCATTCCATTTTCTCCTGAACTTTTTTAGTCTGACCCACTCAGTTGGTTGGGGAATCGGTTCTGGTTCAGTGTCTGGAGTAACCTGCTGGGAAAATTGTTTAATCAGAGTAGTTAGTTTATCAAAATAAACACAGTGTGATAAAGGAGAGATGTGATCAGGTCTTAGTGGTGTTGATGGCCAGGAAATGATCGACCTGTAAGCAATTCAAATGGTGTGAAACCAGAGATCCTGTTAACAGAGGAACGTACAGACATTAATGCCAATGGTACAGCTGACAACCATGTCAATTTGGTCTGTGCACAGATTTTAGCCAATTTGAGTTTCAGCGTCAGGTTCATCCGTTCAACCTTTCCTTGGGATTGTGGGTGGTAGACCGCCCCAAACGCATGTGTCAACCCCAGAGACTGCTCTACCAGCTTCAGGTGCTCATTTTTGAAATGTGAGCCATTGTCTGAACGGATACGCCTAGGAAAACCATGGTGGGGAATATAGTGGTTAAGCAGACACTTGATCACAGAGGTGCTGTCCTCCCGCCCAGTGGGATAGGCCTCAGGCCATCCTGTAAAATAATCAACAATGACCAGTAGGTACTGTTGCCCTGGACTTTGGTGATCATGTCTGTGAAGTCAATTACTATTTCCTCACCAGGGCCACAGACTGGTGTGAAAGTGCCCTGTATCTGTTTGAGTGTAGGCCTGACATTATGTGCTTGACAGATGTCACAGGTTAGTACGAAATGTGACACCATTGCTGATAGGAAAGGGTGCCACCATGGTTTCAGTGTTTTCATCATTTGTTTAGGGCCAACATGAGCAGGTCCATGAGCTTGCTTCAAAATGGAGGTTGTCAGAGCCGTGGGCAATGCAGGCCTACCATCAGGTGCCTGCCATAGGCCATCAGAAGCCCTTACCGCCCCATGTTCCTGCCAAACCGATTTTTCTTCCGGTGTACCCTTGTTGTGTTCTGTAACCAGATATTCTCTGTTAAATGTGGGTAACAAGTTGTCCACCAAGTGACTTGTCAGTACCATCATTTGCATTTGTATCCTGCTGCTAGTTTTGCTGCTGCATCTGCAGCATCATTACCTTTTGTTACCCATGAATCCCCTTTTGAATGGCCTTGGCATTTGATCACAGCCACGGCAGCAGGGACCATCAAGGCCTCTAACAACAATTTGATCTCACAAGCATGAGTCAAAGGTTTACCTGAACTGGTCACAAAACCCATTCTTTGCCATACAGGGAGTTCAACATGTACTACTGTTACCACATATGCTGAATCACTGTAGATGTTAACCCTATTTTGTCCTGCAATTTTCAAAGCTTCTATCATTGCAATCAACTCTGCTCTCTGTGCTGATTGTTTCCCCTGCAATTTTTCTGCTTTAACCGTTTGGAACCCCTGATTTGTTTGCTGCACTACTGCAAAAGCTGACGTCAGTGTACCCTCATCTGACCTATAGCAACATCCATCTGTGAACAGTGTCATATTGTTAGGGTCATCTGGTAAAGGTGTGGCTGTGAGATCAGGTCTTATGCGACATGCCAACTCAGTGATGGGTGCACAATCATGTGGAACCCCATCTGTCACTAGATCAGCCATGTTAATTCCTTCATGTACAAATTGAATGTTGGGTGCTGCCAGGCATTTTGCCAGCCTTCGCTGTCTCAATGGTGAGAAGGTAAATGCAGCTGAGTTCACAAATGACATGACTGAATGTGTGGTGAGTACTGTTACCTGATGACCCATAACAATGTGAGATGTTTTCTCAATTATTTTGGCCAAACCTGCTACAAACCTAGCACATGTTGGTTGACGTTGTTCAATGCTGTCAAGCAAAACACTGACATACATCAACACTCTTCTGCTTCCTGTCTGCTTCTGAAGAGTACCCCGTGTGCACTATTTCCTGTCTCAGAAACATCCAGAAAAAATCCCAATGAGTAATCTGCACAGTTCAAATGGGCTGCGTGAGCCATTTCTGTTTTAATTTAATGAAAGCTTGTTCTGCTTCTGGTGTCCAATTTAGTTCTGCTGTCAGGTTTTTCATTCCTTCTTCCTTTACAATCTGCCTCAATGGCGTGGTTAGAGAGACATACATAGGAATGTAATTTCTACTGAAACCTGTCAGTCCCAGAAAGGATAACATATCTTTTACTGTTAAAGGTTTGGGGTGTGATAAAATACTATCACGTTGGCGATGAGAGAGTGTAGAGCCCTGTGCTGTGATTTGCCTTCCCATGAATGTGACTGATGGCCTGCTGACCTGCAATTTCTCTTTACTAACCTTAAATCCTGACACATACAGTTGTTGCAGTATCAGATCAGTTGCCTGTAAACAGTTTTCATTAGTGGTGGCAGCCAACAGCAGGTCATCAACATACATTATTAGGACACAGTCTGGTGGAAGTGTACATTTCTGTAATTGTTCTTTGAGCACCTGATTGAATATTCCTGGTGATAGAACAAACCCTTGTGGTAATCTGTTATAGGAGTATTGTCTACCCCTATATGTGAATGCCAGGCATGACTTGCACTTCTCAGACAGTGGGATGCAGAAAAATGCATTTGCCAAATCGATACATGTGAACCATTGGTGTGCCGGTGTTAAATTTGAGATGATGGTATACGGATTGGGAACAGCTAGTGTTGGGGTCACTACCATGTCATTTATTCGTCTGAGATCATGTACGAGTCTGTATTTCTTTGTGCCTGGTTTTTGCACGGGAAAAATGGGAGTATTCCATGGAGAGTCCCATGGAGTAAGAACTCCCCTTTCTAACAACCCCTGAACAGTTGATGCAATTCCTTCCTCTGCCTCTTGCTTGTTACGGTATTGTGGTACCCAAATGGGTTCATTTGATGATAACTCGAAAGTCACAGGTGTAATGTTACACAGACCTACATCAGTTGGTCCTTGTGACCACAGGTCAGATGGCTGTACTGCAATCAACTGTTCAGCTCCTGGCCCGTCTGTTTGTTCCCTCCCATGACATCTGGAAATTCGTTCATGTGTTAGCACCCCAGTATCCTCTGTATGCTCTATTATCCAGTAGGATTGTGTACTGGGTGAAAACAGCACTCTTGCTGGTGTCAGTAGTCTCCCAATCTACAACTGTCCTGAGTTTTTGGTCATAGCTCCTAATTCCCTAGCTTCATGGCCTGGGTGCAGTGCCATGGAAATGTGTGGTGCAGCTGTATCAGTCATCTCATACCATTTCAGCTGTTCTGAACTTAACACAATAGGGGCTACTACTCCCTCTTTCCCTATAAATAGCCCATCTCCTGTGAGACGCCATTTATCTCCCTCTATGCTGTCAAACATTTCTTGGTACATGACTGTGTCATTCTGTCATAGAATAGTGTACAGTGCAGTGGGTCAATGGGAGGTAGATATACATCTATGCTCATTATCCAAGGTCTGTGTCTATTGTATAGGTCCACTGCACTCATCGGAGAGGGTGGAATATCTAGCTCTACCCAATAAATGTCAGCTGCTTCCTGTAATGGTCCTCCTAACAAAACATTTGTCTATATCCTGTTGGAGCAGTCTGTGAACAGTCCACCCTTGTGCCATCTGGGAAAGTGACTATCACGCCCTGGGGCGAACACAAAATACTAGCCCCCAATTTGATGAGTAAATCTCTTCCTAACAGAGGTACAGGTGCATTGGAAGAGTATAGGAAGGAATGTGTCAAACTTTGATTTATTATTTTGACTGGTAGCTGTTTTGTCATAGGCCAATGCTCTAACCCACCAGAGAACCCCATAACACCCACTGTTTTATCACTTAGATCTTCGTTTGTGATTATGCCTCTTGTTACAGTGGAGTATGTGGCCCCAGTGTCAACCAGAGCCTTTAGTGGTGTAGCGTTTTACCACTATTTCCATGAGGGGTTCAGCCATTCCCCTCATGGTAGTTCTCTGTGGGCCCCTTCAACAGTCCCCCGCGTCTCCCTCCGGGCCCCATGTTGGGTGCATAGGCGCCTGTAGGTTGGCTGGAGACGGATGCCGTTGCCCCGGGTATTGTGGGGAATATGGTCCCCTGCCACGACCACCAGGTCCACCTCTTCGGGGACCCCATCCCCCCGCAGGTGGCCCTGTATTTCTGAGCGTGCCTTTTCTTTGAGGGCAGTCTCTTGCCCAATGGTCATTCCTTCCACATGTGAAACATCCCTCCCCACTTCCTCCAAAATCACCTCTACCCCGCCTCGGTTATTCATGTATCCCCCCCTTTGTGGTCTATTACCTCCCCAGTCATACCCTTGTTGGTGTTCAAAACCAAAATCAGTGGTTGCTGGTGAGGGCTCAAATGAGTTGTTCACAGACTGCTGCACCATTTGTTTAGTCTTTTTTGGACCACTGGTCTTGACTAACTCTAGCTGTAATTTGAGTAGCTGGTTTTTGATCTTTTCTAATTCTTCCTCATCTTTATGAAGCTTGTCTACTGTCCTATCTATGTGAAACACTAAATGTCTCTCCCATACTTCATTAGTGGCTACTGGTATATCTGGGTTACCTTCCATGGCTTGCTTTACACCATTGGGGGCCCCTGACATCACTGCTGATCTGAAAATGTCACGTGTCACGGGATTATTCAAACTATTTTCTTCAACCATCTGTTCCCATTCAGCAGCACACCTGAAATAATAACCTGATCCTGTCTCACCTGGTTTAATACGAAATTTAATGTTTTGGTATGTGGTAGGGGGCGTAGGGAATTGTTTTCTCAACGCCTTTCCTATGTTGGTACATACTGATGTATATGGATCACTGTTTGGTGAGTCAGTCATGTCTGCATCTGTTTCAAAATCCCTCATTTGAGAGGCTGTAAAAATCTGCCCCAACAGGCACCTCAGATCTCCCACCGCCAAAGTGGTTCCATGGCATAAGGCCATTAACTTAGTCAACCATCTTCCTCCTCCTGCAGTAATAGGAGGCATTTTTTGCTAAGACTGCTGTCATGTCACTATGACTCCAGGGTTGATATTGTGTCCCTGGTTCCCCATAATTAATGGGTACATACCGGGGCCTGATCCTGAATTTAATTGTATCTGAGGGCTATGTTTTGCAGCCACTGATCTTTCCTCTACTTGTTCTGGGGTAGGCCAAGATCTGGGTGGGCCTTCTGCTGTCTGTTTAGATCTTGTTCGATTTGCAATAGGAACTTCCCCCTTTACATTCATAATGCCTGTAATTGCTATCTTGAGGCCCTGTTGTTCACTTCCACTATCTTCATTTTCTAAGTCTCCCTGACGAGACCCTTCTCTATCTTCTGACCCATCTTGCACTGAGCAACGTGATATCCTACCATCCTCTAATTCATTTTCCCCTGGCTGCCTGCCATCTAATCGCTCTGTTAACACTCTTATTTGATCCTTCATAAGGTCTAATTCAGCCATCTCTACTTCCACTGCTGTCTCTTTCACTGTCACTTGAACCTGCTGTAAATTTGAGCTTGAGGCATAAGGTGGGGGCCTCTCCTCTCTCAAGTCCGGATATAGACTTGGAGGCGGAGCTAGTGCTGACATACTACCCTTTGTACTTCCTGGTTTCTTGCTCATTCCTTTCTCTGACTTCTCTGATTTACCCTGTTCCCTCTTACTGCCTTTTGGAGGACTTAATGCTGTTGCAGTGAGGGCGATTCTTGTCCACAATCTAACTTCACTTCTATATTCTTCCTCCTGTGCAGAATATTTCTTTCTGTTTAGCCAATTTGTTTTTCCCTTGCCTTCTACATGCTTTTTAAATCTCATATGAGCTCTTTTCTCCATATTTCTGACTTTTGGCGCTAATGGCTCTAAAATTTTATCAGGGTCATCCCACCCATTTTCAATACACATCTGACTCCATTTATTTTCCCATATTTTCTTCTCTTTCTTGTGATTCTTGGGCTCTGATTGAGCCACTAACATATCTACCACATTTCCCCATTGTGCCAATATCGGGGAACATCCGTATTCCTCACACTCACGTTCAAATTCAGACATTTTTAATAATACACACAATGCACTTTAATAATCTGACACTCTAGATTCACCAACTGTTGTAGGATTTCAAAACCCTTCAGTCTTTTCAGAAAATAATTAAGAAAAGATTAGCAACAGAAGGAAATGATTACATTAGGAATAAATGCACTCACTCATACATTCAAAAAAAAAAAAACTCCTTTTTTACTCTCTCTGCCTCACAGACACACAATCTGACTTTATACAGTATATTTTACACCAATTTACTCAATAGTTTTGCAATTTAATATATACAATTTTCACACTGTTATACCAACACACACAGCAAACTCACACTTTGTCAAAACACATTTTTCTTTACAAAATTTCCTACTCTAATCTGGATGCCAGTGGACTCGAACCTCCTGGTGGTATTATTTTATTCTAAATGCCAGTGGACTCAAACCACCTGGTCTTACTATATCTAATCTAAATGCCAGTGGACTCAAACCACCTGGTCTTACTATATCAGAGGACTCGAACCTCTGATATTTTCAACCGTGGGACTCGAACCACACGGGCCGTGGGACTCGAACCACACGGTCTTCCCTTATTTTCTGATAAACAATTACCAATACTTTGTTTTACTATTAATTATGGTAAGGAATACAATTCAAGCTCAACACATAAATTTAGCGTGTCCAATTAGCAGAGATTTGTTGTAACAGGTTTCTGCTTACCTTATTTTGTTCGGTACCGTGTGTTGAACTCAAATTCGTTCCGTCCCGGAATTTCTGGGCACCAAACTGTCCCTTAAATCTACAGCCTTTTCTTCTATCACGTCGGCGGTCACCAAATTGTTGGACTAGAAATTGTCCTGCGTGTTCAAAAATAGAAGGAGGCTTCAAAAGTCAAAGTATTGGAGTTTATTCTACCAGAAATCACCAAAATACAGATCTGGGTTGTCTCAGACAAAGAGTCTTACAAAGAACCAACCCCCGAAAACATTCCAACAGCTCTTTTATAGTAGGTGTCCACGTGCCTCCTTCTTCTCTGGGGGAGGGGGGTCCACCCTTGAATCCTCCAATCCGCTATCACTTCTTTGTCTCCTTTTTCTGCAAAACAGATAACCCTACCCAGGCAAAACGTCCTCTTTCCCTACAAAAAGCACACTTCTAGATAGCTTAATATAAAAAACCCTACCCATACATAAACACATATTACCATAATCATTTCCCCTATTATGCATACATTTTATTCATTACTTTAGAAATCATAGGATTACATCCTTCAGTCATTGAATCATTCATTCAAGAGATTTATTCAAAATGACTTATTTATTCAGTAATTACTCAATTGACGAGTGAGGCATTGAATCATTTCGTCAAACCAATTTTAAAGAATTATTTTAATGAAACATTTTAAAATAGACTGCAGTATCTTCAGGGCTCGACAATGAGGATTACCTGATGGCTCGGAGCCAGCATGAAAGGCGCTCAGGACAGTTGGCGGATTTGTCACTTGCCCAATCGTGCCACTTCTGCACAGTAACGAAAGTTTATCATTTGCATGTGTTTTTAAGCCTTGTTAATAAAAAAAAATCAAGCAATTTAAACGCAATCGTGTGCGAAAGACAACTCCATTCAGTACTCGCGCGCTGTGTTCTGTGTGAACAGAACGCACAGACAGCTGCGTCTTGGGACATGCACGAGCTGCGAATTGAGTTTCTTTCCATGTCTTTCTTGTGTCTGAATGGGTAAATACATATACAAATGTATCAAAATACCCAGCCTTCCAAGTAACTTTGTAGCTGTAACAGTCTATAATCTATATTTAATTTATACAGTGGCGAACAGAACAACTGGTCTTTTTTATTTTAGATCTTCTGTTCCAGGCTCACACAAACTGCACTGCAATCATTTTACCAAATGCCATCTGTGTGGAAATATGTTGTTATTATAATTAGTCTGTAAACAGCCATTAATAGAGGCTAGAGATGCTGAAGATGGATGCAAAGAGGAGAAAATACCATAGCAGGCAGAACAAGATCACTGTTCAAGATGCACAAAATATAGGAATCCTAAATATTGAATTGAATTGTATATTCATATACATGTGTGTAATATATATATATATATATATATATATATATACACACACACACATATATATAAAACATTAAAATCACAAATTTTGCAGTAATTAGTCATGATTAATCACATTAATTATTTATACTGTCAAAATTTCACATTGAATCTCCAAATAAATGTAGGAACAACATAAAGATGATATATTTTAAATGTAATGTGTTTCAAAAGGCATCTTTTTCCTAAGTAGCCTGTTATTTAATCAGGGCTCAAGGACGGCCCGATGGCCCGGGGCAAGCGTGAAGGATGCTCGGGACAGTAGACAGATTTGTCACTTGCCCGATTGGGCCACTGCAGAGCCGCTGTCACGAAATTTTATCATTTACATGCGCTTTGTTAATTAAGAAATACAAGCAATTAAAAAGCATTTGGGTGCGAAAGAGAACTTTCACTTGCGAGCTGTGTTCTGTTCTGTGTGAACAGCACATGCTCTGACACGTGCGAGCCGCCTGAATAGGCGTATACATACAAAAGTATGTCAAAATACCCCTCTTAGCAAGTGACTGTAACAATGATTAATCGATATTGAATTTATACACTGGAGTACAGATTTTTTGTTTTATTTTAGAGCATCTTCTGTTCCGTGCTTGCACACAAACTGCACTGAAATAATTCCCCCAAATGTCATTTGTGTGTCAATATTATGTTATTATCCAGGGCTCGACATTAAGGCTTCATTAACGCTAGACAAATAACCAAAAATAACTAGGAAATCAACAAAACGCAAGTATTATTCTGACTTTATTACATTTAGAGTCAGTGAGGAATAGTGTAGGCTATATAGCTACTGTATATAGGCCTAATGCATGTGCGGTATAAAGTTGCGCTGCTGAGGCAAGGCTTGCGCTGCCTCTCCAGGAGAAATTAAAACGAGCAACACAAGGAATGTTGAGAAAGGCATGCTGAGGTAAAAATTCTAAATGAAAAGTTTTATATTTAAAATACAGTTAGTTAGGCAACATCACACAGCGTTTAATAGTTCAATAAACAGTTAATAATAAACAAGTACAATAATATTAGGTCACTTACATTATAGGCGTAACCAAAGAGCATTTCACAGCAACCAGACGATTCATTGCTGAATGATTCAGTGCTTTGAACAAATCGGTTGAGTCAAACTTTCATTAGCCCATGCATAAACATCTGATGAATCTGGCACTTGAACGAACAACTCAGTGACTCACTTATTAAATGCTCACTACTGGCACCTACTGGCCTTTTAATTTCGTTTAAAATATTATTTCCACCATCATTTCTTGT
>QVTF01007245.1:12500-16746 GCA_003573665.1 Oxygymnocypris stewartii | reverse complement strand
GTTTGTGCTTGATCTGTGCAGCTTTCTCTCCTGATTCAGACCAGATTACTTTACTTACAGTTAAAAATGTCTTAATGCTGGATTTGTTTCATCTTTTGTCTTCTCCAGATGATAACTGAGTGGTGTGGATTATTGTGATGTTTTTATCAGACTCTCATTCTGACGGCACCCATTCACTGCAGAGCATCCATTGCTGAGACACATTTCTACAAACCTGATGAAGAAACAAACTTATCTACATCTTGGACGACCTGAGGGTGAGTAATTACTATTCCTTGAAATGCAATAAATTGGATAGTAGGGTCTCCGAATACATAATTATAAAATAAACATTTTGCCTTTTAAGAATTAATGGAAAAATTACATTTTTGCAGTTGCACTTTTTTTTGTCACATTTGGCTCATTTCTAGGGACAATTTGTTCTCAAACTCTAAGTAAACAAATAAACCAGAGAATGCCATGCAAATTAAAAAATGCAAATGACTTAAAAAAATACTCCCACCTGAAATCCATTTATGAATAAATTCAACATTTAAAAGGGCTTTTCTGTCAAGCTTTCTACACAATTTGCTGATGAACAGGAGTGCCGCAATGGGATAGAATTGCCTTGACTTTGACCCATATACACACACACACACACACACACACACACACACACACACACGGCCTATATATATATGTGTGTGTGTGTGTGTGTGTGTGTGTGTGTGTGTGTGTGTGTGTGTGTGTGTGTGTGTGTGTGTGTGTGTGTCCATCCAACATTATAAAAGTATGTGTATGTATGACTATTTATGAACACTAATGACATCACAAAGACTCGTCTATTAACATTCAAAGAATGTGACAGCACTGAACTCCCCCGCTCTGCACGCATGCACAAACACGCATCTCCAGCACACAGAGGGCCCTAATTGGTTTATCATTCAAGTATTCTGGCTCAGAAGTGGGGCATATCTAAGCTCTCCATGAAATTGAGAATTCACATAATAGAAGGCAATCATTACTCATGCGCACGTCTGCGGGTTCAAAGAACAGACACATATTCTGAGCGTTTTCAAAAGACCGGTCGGTCAGTTCCAAGCCCAGCATTGCAGGAAAACGCTAGCTTTAAAGGTGAACACGGTGCGCTGTTGGTTTAAAGTTAGGCTCCGTCAAATGGCATTCAAGTTCCTGCTTCATAAAACTGTAAGTCCAGCAACATTTATGAGGATAAACCTGAAATAATCTTGCAACACACAATCCAGCGGAGCATATCAGGAATACACAAACATCAACCGAAAGCCGCCTGACCTCAGTCACCGGTGATGTCCTTTAGGCCAAACACACAGTACAAGACAGAAGCTCGTCGCCCTGAGCGCGTTCAGAGATTCACAGCAGTTATCCTGATTTATAATGCTTCATACGGTTATATTCACACGCAAAGCTGAAAACAAGAGTGACAACCGCAAAGTTACAGGGAGTTTCTGTGGCCTGGACATCAAATTAAATGCTCGGAGGTCTTAGAAATAATAATACAATTAAGAAATATTATTATTTATTTATATACTCTATATAGCCTAGCCTTAGAGCAAACATTATTATTCATTTTCAATATAATATAAAATAAATATTACTACTTATTTCAATTGCATTATGTATAACAACATTACAACTACTACTAATAATAATAATAATTAGTAATAATTAAAATTATTATTTCTTCATATTATTAATTAAAGACTATAATAATAGTAATATTTAAAGAAATCATATGTGACCCTGGACCACACATTTTTTTAAATTGAGATTTATGCATAATCTGCTAAATAAATAATATTTCTATTGATATATGGTTAGTTATGATCGGACAATATTTGATAATCTGGAGCAAAAAAATATTGAGAAAATCAGATTTAAAGTTGTTCAAATGAAGGTCTTAGCAATGCATATTACTAATCAAAAATGTAGTTTTTATATATTTACGGGAAATTTACAAAATATCTTTATGGAACATGAGTTTCTGGTTTGTTTACATATAATGCATACTGTACAGTCTTCATTCAGCGAATTTTTATAAACTATAGTCCATTTTAAACCAGCGATAGAAATATAATATTTCATGTCAGGAAGTCAAATCAAAACAGGACTGAGGCGGTTTAAAACATAATAAAACTGCACACACCTGGAGCCTGTTCCATGACGGTGGATTAACAAATTCAGAGTTATGGGATAAGTTTTGAGTTGAGAAAACCAAACCACTTCAATCTGTCTTTATCGGTACCATGAAGCCGATCATCAACTTTCTCTGTCAACTCAGACTTGATCCTGATTTAATGAAGCGCGTGCACGTGAATGTGTGACATCATCGGCGAACAGCCAATCACAACACAGAGCAAGAGTGACTCACTTCAGCGAGATTCAAAACTCGTTCGTTAAAGAGATTAGAGAGATTAAAGAGGAATTAAACACTTTTCCACTGAAGTACTCGTCCATGAAAGAGGACAAATAAAGGACATTATCTCGCTCTATCAGCGCAGTCACGAGTGAAACGTGTGAAGTTACTTTATATAGATGATATTATATAGAGACTCAAACATGTGCGGTCACATGGAGCCATTTTTAAACCGTTATCTATTGATTCTACCACTTATATTACATATGATCTGCATAATTCATATTCATTTAAATAAATGCTTTATAATAATTGTTAAACTAAAAGTGATTGTGTGTAATTGGAGTAATAATAATATAATATTATAATTATATAAATCATATGTAAATTGTAATTATCTTTAAAGCCAGACAGTTTTGTTGTATGTTTTTTAAGGTACTTTATAGTGATTTAATTCATAAGAAGATAAACTGAGGGAGTGATTTTTTTAGTGTCAGACATGTGTCATTTTGCTCACATCTGATTGGTCCAATTTGAGTATGAGAATCTAACTCAGCACATAAACTGCCCCGGGGCAGGTTAGCCGCGGAGCGTAAGAACCTAAAACCCAGGATTGGTGCAAACTAAACTGAATCTTACCTGGCTAGCAGCTAAACCAGCGTCATGGTACAGGCCCCTGTTAGATCACGTGAGCTGAGGTAAATGCGTCGTGTCAAGCGTTCAGGAAACTATATCTTTCAGAATCCAAAATGAATGGGAAATATTGATAGATATGTTCACTTATCGTCTCGTTATCATTCATGGTAATGATTTTCACTGATTATGCAAGGTGTTTGCATTCAGAGGTCAAGTGTGCGGTTTAATTAGGATACGTTTTATTGATTACGCAGTAAAACGAGTGAAGAAGCGCGCTTTGATATGATCATGTGACCTGGGCAACAAATATTTTGATTTGCCTCATTCTTTTTCACAATCCACATAAAATTTGAAAAATAGGTTGTTTCATAAATGTTTTGAACCGAGTAGAAGCAGAATAATGTAACGTTAGTTATTGTGTACATTTAGCATTCTGCACTAAACTCTATTTGTTGCTTAAGAGGTGCAGTTATATTTTCTATGGTTATTTTCTGATGTATTTTTCCTTTGTACATGACACATTGCAAGTTTTGTGTGTGTGTGAGTGTGTGTGTGTGTGTGTGTGTGTGTGTGTGTGTGTGTGTGTGTGTGTGTGTGTGTGTGTGTCTGTGTGTGTGTGTGTGTGTGTGTTGTGCGTGCGTGCGTGCGTGCGTGTGTGTGCGTGCGTGCGTGAGTGTGTGTGTGTGTGCGCGTGCGTGCGTGCGTGCGTGTTTTGGATCTTCAGGCTTTTACAGTGCACTTATATGGTCATGTGTTTGTACTGATAGTCAATAGTGGCTCAGGGTATTGGCTGTTTCTAAGGTTTTTCTCCAGTGCACTGAAATCCCCTCCATGCATTGTCTCTGTGTTTGTTTGGCAGAAATGTTTTTCTCAGTCTCTCGAGCTGCTAGAAATAGAGGATGCAAGCATATTTCATGATAGCACTGTACTTTTTAACAGATGCATGATCAACTTGGTGTGTAGTGTGATTTTTGTTGATAAATACATGGTGTTTTAATGTGAAAACATAATCGTGTAACAGGAAATGAGTCATCAGTGTCTCAATGTTTAGTGCATCAGGGGCTTTGACAGTGCATGAATTATATGATGTGTTCAGCATATACCGATTCATCAATCATGGAGAACTAATGTGTGGAATAGCACGTTTCTCATACAGGGATGAAAAGTCCAATTTTGGGGCAGTTTTTGCATTTTTCTCTCTTAATTTGGACTAATAGTGTACATTCTGGCAAAGTTCTC
>QVTF01007245.1:0-7500 GCA_003573665.1 Oxygymnocypris stewartii | reverse complement strand
AAGAAACATCTCATCTCCAGCCATCAGCCCTTGAATCAGTATGAAACCAGAAACTCATAAAGCCAAATGCAAATGTATTGTAAGTCTCGCAAGAATTGTGTGCGTGTCATATAAGTATGCCATCCGGCAACATCCTCCGTACGGTGTTCAAGAAGACATCAAAGGAGCTGTGAGAGGAAAGCATCTGCGTTTGCTGATACCTCTTTATACCTGAGAGAGACAGAGCTCTTCTCTTCCACTTATATCTGCATCTGACAGGAAGACTGATTAGAAACAGCAAACCTCCAGATGTTCTGTGCATGCTAATGCAGGCAATCTCTCTTGCTCTTTCTCTTCTGACGCTAGAGCTTCTTGTGATCATCATCATCATCAGCACTTATTCTGAGACCTCGTGTTACTGTTACTGCATGCTTCATGCACTGCCGGTCAGACGTTTGGAATTATTATGATTTGTTTTGTATGTGTTTCTAAAAGAAGTCTCTTCTATGGAACCCGGTTTCCGCCACTGAATAAAAAATTTAAAGGTAATTGTGACTTTTTATCTCACAAATCTGACTTTTTTGCTCATAAATGCGTGATACAAACTCGCAATTCTGACTTTATTTCTCAAAATTATGAGTTTATATCTCGCAATTCTGAGAACATATCAGCCCCCCCCCCCCCCCCCCCCACCCCCCCTCAAAACTGGACTTGAACTCGCTCATATCGTTCATATCTCATAATTCTATGAAAAAAGTCAGATTTGTTAGATAAAAAGTAATAACCGGAAACGGCTTCCGTACTCTTCTGCTCACCAAGGCTGCGTTTATTTAAAGGGGACCTATTATGCTCCTTTTTACAAGATGCAAAATAAGTCTCTGATGTCCCCAGAGTATGTATGTGAAGTTTTAGCTCAAAATACCCAACAGATAATTTTGTATAGCTTGTTAAAATTGCCACTTTTATAGGTGTGAGCCAAAACGCTCTGATTTTGAGTACAGTGTATGTTGCTTTAAATGCAAATGAGCTGTTGAGAAGAGGGCGGAGCTTCAAGAGCATTAGCAGTGCTTGCCTTTGCAAATAAACATTCTACTATCAGTACAAGCCAGTTATCTTTACAGAAAACGTTTCAAAGTCAGTAATCTGATTGCACTGTGCATAATAAATTCACGTTTATGAATTACACAGACAGGGAGCACTCATGCTATCACAAACATTATAAGCCTCACTCGTGATTATGAGCTCAACAAACTAAAGCGACGGACTCGCATTGCTTTCACATGCAACTTTTAACCACCACATTCCTATTCATGATCATTCACCAGTGAAAACAGACAGAGACAATGGTAGCTTTAGCATCATTAGCCTTACAGAGTGCCAAGAAGCTCTTTCAGAACGGCTCTTTGCAAAACAAAAGCGTGATTCTTACTTTGTCTGGAGCGGTGGTATTGATCCCGACACACATTGGGGACTTTACTGATTTTTTTTCTGGGACATTTCCTCAGACAATGACAGTGCCCTCGGCTCAGATGGAGACTCATATGTTCGTTAATGCATCCCGAAACACCGTCTCACTCAGGGCTGTGTCTTTAAGGCAGCGTCACTAATGGGCGGGACTTTTCCCGAAACTGCTCGTTCTGAGAGACTGCTTATGATTTTATTAGATTATAAAAAAATGAGTGGGTGGGTTTTTAACATTATAGGCTGGTTGTTTAGTTTTCACACACTGCGGTCACACGACTGTGTTCAAACACCTTATAAAAGTGATTTTTACATAATAGGTCCCTTTAATCAAATACAAGTTTTTGAAAAATTATTACATTATAAAATAGCTGTTTTCTTTGTGAATATCTGTTAAACTGTAATTTATTTCTGTATTTTCAGCATCATTACTGCAGTCTTCAGTGTCACATGATCTTCAAAAATCATAATAATATGATGCTTCAATAAATATTTCTGATTATTATCAATGTTGAAAACAGTTGTGCTGCACAATATTTTTGTGAAAACTGTGATGCAGTTTTATTTGTTAGGATTCGTTGATGAACAAAGTTCAAAAGAACAGCATTTATAAAAGTATTATTTCTTTTAAAATTTATTTTATTTTTAAAAGCATTATATATTTTTGTATTAATGTATTTTTTGTGTGAAAAGGGGCAAATATAATTAAAGCCAGCATGCCGTTTCTGTTGTACAGAATCCTAAATAAAAATATTATTAATTCTTAGATGAATATAAATTTCAAAAGAACAAAACTTATTTGAAATAGAAATCTTTTGTAATGTTTTACTGTCACTTCTGATCAATTGAATGCATGCTTGATGAATAAAAGTATTAATTTATAGTAAGAAAACGTAACATACTTATCAGTTTTTATATAAATTAATCATTTAATATGATGAACTCAACATGACTTAACTGGGTTACACCAATAAAAGCCACTTTTACCAGTCAGCTCAGGTAGAAATAACTCTTTTCAATGAAGTCAGTGAAGTACGAGGCATTTCTCTCGCTGTCACAGCAGATCTGAAAGTGAAGCGTCTCTCGTGCGGTCGTTGTTCAGGTAATCAGCTTCTAGATTTGGCATGAGGATGCATTTCTCAGCCGTTATCAGATGCTCTGCAATTGCACCTTGATTGCTTCGCGTAACGCCCGCTGACATCTATTTGCAAGCTCCATCTTTTTTACGAGCCGACCCCTCTGCAATCCCAAATCAAGCAATTTATCTCCGTAAACAAAGGGAGGAAACTCGGGACTGTATTGGATGGAGGCCTAATGGAGATAAATCATATTACTGGGATTCAGGAACACAAATGAATCCGTTCACAGACATAAAATGGCATTTTCTATTGAGTAGCACACTCACATTTAAAAATGTTTATTTTATGGCACACCAATTTGGAAGAAAAGGTCAAGAAATAAAATTAATCAAAAAACGAGTTGCATTTTGTAAATGAATAACACTATAAGAAAAAAAAACAGTATTTTCCAGTACAATTATTGAAACATACTCAAAATAAATCAATTAATTTGAAGATAATGAAACGATTTTTCTTACCCCGCTGTTTTTTTATTAGTATTATTTTAAGAATGCATCTAATTCAATTTAATGATGTAAGGTTTATTCTTCTAGAAGAAAATGATTCCTGTAGCTTGCATGCTTTATCATAACGCCGGCGACACAAAGGTCATGTGTTTGATTCTCTGGGAACAAAGGATTGAATGTAAACCGTGAACACTTTGGATAAAAGCATCTGTCAAATGCAGGAATGTCTGTGTAAAAAGAATATATTTTTTCTTAATACAAAAAAATAAAACCTTATCTTACTCTGTTTTGCTTCCAAAAAAGCCTTCTTTGCAGGACGGCAGATTGGATAGCTTTACTTCTCCTTGTCTCTCTGTGTGGGTGGAGGAGCGTTTGCTTTCATGTCTATGGAGTTGGCAGGGATTCGAGTCAGTTTGTGGGGAATTCACAGCAGACTGCTCAAACATCCCATAATAACCCGTCAAACGACAGCAGAACACGTTCAGTCTGTGAAAACAAACACAACGAACGCTGACCCGACAAAACCCCACAACTGTTAGAAGAGTGCTGCAGAACACGTCTTTACGTCCCTTACAGGGACATGTATTCATTTAGCCGACACGTTTAGAGCGACGTACAGACTATAGGAGCATCACAAACCAATCCTTCTGTAGCTTCCTTATGAAAGCGTGTTTTAAACACAACACAGGGTAAAAGAAAAGGTGACTTTTATCTCACAATTCAGATTTGTGAGATGTTTACTTGCAATTTTGAAAAGAAAAGTCTGAATTTTGAGATTAATATACAATCTATATATATATATATATATACATTATGCATTCAGAAAGTATTCAGACCCCCTTCATCTTTTTTTAATTTTGATACTACGGTGGTTTAGGAATTTTTTTCTCATTAATCTGCACTCCGTACCTCATAATGACAAAGTAAAATTTTAGAAATGTCTGAATTTTGAGATTAATATACAACCTATATATATATATATATTGTGCATTGCATTCAGAAAATATTCAGACCCTCTTCGCTTTTTAAAATGTTGATACTATGATGTTTTATTAATTTTTTCTCATTAATCTGCATGCTGTACCTCATAATGACAAAGTGAAAACATAATTTTAGAAATGTCTGTACATTTGTTCAAAAGAAAAAACTGAAATATGACATTTGCATAAGTAACAACAACACTTGAAATGTAACTCATTTCTCTAGATCATTGTGGAGATGTTTCTACACCTTGATTGGACTCCACCTGTGGTCAAATAAATTGATTGGACATGATTTGGAAAGGCACACGGCTCTCTATAATAGGTCTCAGAGCTGGCAATGCATATCAGAGCGAAACCAAGCCACGAGGTCAAAGGAACTGCCTGCAGAGCTCAGAGATAGGATTGTGTCGAGGCACAGATCCGGGGAAGGCGACAAACACATTTCTGATGCACTGAAGTTTGCCAAGAGCGCAGTAGCTTCTGTAATTCTCGAAGTGAAGACGTTTGGCTCAACCAGGACTGTTTCAAGAGCTGATGGAGAAGGGGCTTGTCTAGACTGGTGACCAAGAACCTCCATATATGCAGATGGGAGAAACCTACAGAAGGATAAACGTCACTGCAACACTCTCGATCTGGGCTTTATGGCGGTGTGGCGAGACTCAATCCTCTCCTCGGTGAAAACACACTTAGCAAAAAATCACCTAAAGGACACTCAGACTCTGAGAAACAATATTCTCTGGTCTGATGAACCTCAATTCTAAGCACCATGTCTGAAGGAAACCAGCTCTGCTCATCACCTGCGGAGTAACATCCCAAAAGTAAAGTGTGCAGGTAGCATGCTCATGCTGTGGAGCTCGGAGAAGAAGACCAGCTCAATGCACCAAAATATAGAGATAGCCTTAATGAAAACCCAGTCTAGAGCAATCAGAACCTCAGACGGGCAGAAGGTTTACCTTCCAACAGGACAGTGACACGAAGCACACTGCTAAAGCAACACAAGAGTGTAAATGTCCTCGAGTGGCCCAGCCAGAGCCCTGACATGAACCCTATCCAACATCTCTGGAGAGACCTGTCCACCGACGGTCCCCATCCAACCTGACCAAGCTTGAGAGGATTTGCAAAGAAGAATGGCAGAAAATCCTCCAATCACGTGAGCCACGCTGAGTCATAACCCAAAAAGACTCGAGGCTGTAATTGATGCCAAAGCTGCTTCAACTGAGTATTGAGTAAAGGATCTTATACTAAAAATCTTATACTAAAAGGTTTTTCTAAAATTCTGTTGTCATTATGAGGTATGGAGTGTAGATTAATGATGTCTAATGTTGTATGTTTTTCAGTTTTTCATTTTTGTGTGTTGTTTTCTTGTTCTATGATTTTATCGCTCTATCTTTCTTTTGTTCTTTGTCCTTTAATCTTGCAGTTCAGAGAAGAAAGGTCAGAAGTGTGAGATTTAAACTGCGCTAACTACAGTAAAAATCAGGATTGTAAAATACTAATTAATTTATTAGTGAATTATTGTGAGATATAAACTCAGAATTGTTAAATGTAAACTCAGTTTGTATCGTATTATTCTGACTCTTTTCTCAGAAATGCCTGGGGGGGGGGTCTGAATTGTGAGATAGAAAGTCACAATTACCTTTTCATTTTGTACTTTTTAATCACTCTAACCTTTTATCGCTGTCTATTGTTCAATATGTTTGTCGTTCGTTGTATTGTTTTGTTGAATCTCGATTTATTTATCTGTGTTCCTCTGTGGCTCAGTGGTAGAGCATTGCGTCAGCTGCGCAAAAGGTTGTGGGTTCGATTCCCAGGGAACACATGTACTAATGAAAATGTATAACCTGAATGCAATTGTAAGTCGCTTTGGATAAAGCGTCTGCTAAAATGCATAAAAAAAATATCTTTATCATTTTATCATTGTCAGGGATCTGCAAGAAATGGGACCCAGATGCAAATGAACGGACAATTGTAGTTTATTTACAGGACATTGACTAGAAACAGCAGGGAGAGTGGATAGTGAATCAGTCCAAACAGAGGGACAGGGCCGACAACACAATATGGGCAAGAGGGATGACCACTGAGCCTGTCCGAGGTGGTAGCGGACTCGAGCACGGAGGCGGCAGCTCCAGAGGAAGGGATAGGCAGGACAACAGGGACCCCGTAGCATGAAGTGGATCTCAGAAGTCGCAGAAGTCTAGCTGCCAGGTAGGGACTCATAGAACCAGAAACTTGACTTGTGAGAGTGGAGAGCTGCTTCCAGGTAGTAGCGGTCAGAGGCCAGGGAATCTGGTTAAAGGATAGAACACGATAACAAACAAGACGAGACTCAAGACAACACAAAAGACACAAGACAGAAAAACAGAGAACACAAGTAAAAACAATAAATAATCCAAACTAAATAATCAAAAAGTAAAAACCAAAAAGCCAAGATCCAAAAAGGGAACTGGAACTGCAAAAACAAGGTTAACGTTAAATCTAAATAAAGAGAGAAAACAAAACTAGATAAAAATGCACAAAATCAAAAAACAAGAACTAGAGAAAACGAGGATATAATATAACAAGATAAGAGATCAACAAATCACTTGAGCAAGATCAAAGTTTCACTCTAAGACCAAGACCAAGATCTAAGACCAAGAAACAGGTAAACACCAAAACGAACCAGCCAAGATACAAGGGGAAGGAACACAATATAAAGCAGCAGAGCACACGAGGATCAGGTGAACACAATCAAGCAAACGAGGACTAGACAAGGACTAAACAAGGGGGCGTGACCAGGGGAAACAGGGAGGTGGGACAAGGGGAGGACATGGCAAACACAAACAGAGACAGAGCCATGTGCTCAGACACAAAACAAACAAAGAAACATTAAACAGGAACAAGACTGTCAGTGCTGGTTCCTGACAATCATTCATTCTTTCTTTCATTTTAACTTGCGGGCACAATTGTGAGAAAAAAGTCAGGATTGTAAAATAATAAGAGATTAGCAAAATATAGTGAGGTGTAAACAATTCAGCAATTGTGAGAAAGAAAATAGTTAAGTTATTTCTCATAATTCTTTCTTTTTTCTCAGAACTGTGACGGGAAGAAATCTTGGTTGTGAAAAAAATCACAATTACCTTTTTAATTGTTTTATTCTGTGGTGGAAACAAGCTTCCATATTGAACAACATAAGGCTTTTATTTTTTCACTTTTAAAAGCATTTAGAAAGTGCACTGACCCCTAAACAGTATATAATGCATATTATTTTAGTTTGCTACATAACACATTATGTTGTGAGAACATGTGGTGATATACCTTACAGCAGTGACGGCTGCTGGAGGCAGAGATTAGCGTCTCTACAGATTATAATTAACATCCAGAACGTCTCAAACGACACAGAAGTGAGAGCAGACATCAGGCATTATACAGCTTTGGCCACTTCGCTTGCAGGCCTGAAGCCTGACATTTCTGCTCTGGACTCCAAGTTTAAATCTACAAGCAGAGAGCCAATTA
>QVTF01007242.1:0-26241 GCA_003573665.1 Oxygymnocypris stewartii | reverse complement strand
ATGTGAATTTTTTTGTTATTGTCTACCCCTCTGGGAGAACAAAGTGTGTCTGAGATTGTACTTTTTTATCTTCTTAATGAGCAGATTGTAATCTGAACCCTTCTTTCTTCAGTGTCTCCACTTGCACAGTAACTAGGTAGGTAGGTAGTTAAGAAACGATGTTGGCCTGTTGCGGGGGGGAAAAATCTGGCTGCTCTTTATAAAGTCTAATCTATTTTTCAGAACGCTGTCCACTCCAGAAGTTGAAAGGGATTTTGAAGTGGAGGGTCTGGAATGGTGAAGTGTGTAATTGTTGGGATTAAAACACCACATGTGCTGAGATAACTAGTCATGATTAGCTAAGTAATAGCTTGACTTTCCAAAGAGTGAAAACACTGTGGCACTTTGTTCTGTCCAAAATGTCCACTTCTGACTGATAATTACTGTCTGATAATTGCTTCATATTTTGTTAATAATCCTTGTTATTTCATGTTCTTTACACTTAACTAAACTTTCAAGAGTAAACGCCACCATATAATCAACGCAGTGCACAGGGATTTGGCATAAATTCAAAACTAATTAATCAGCTGAATGTTGAATGTACAGTCTCTGCATTGCCCCTGTATAGAAAACACTTTAATATTCAAATTTTGCTGTATTGGGAATGCAACTGAATTGTCGTTAAAATGTTTAAACACACAAGAGACTAATCTGGTAAATATTCAAATTTGCTACAGGACACGTATTTGGAAGATTGCCAGTCCCCACATTCATTATTTTTCATAATGAAAGCCTACGAAGCACATCATACATTGGTCTAATGGATCTTTTAAATTTAATATTGTATATATACTTTCTCTTTTAAGCTTATTTTTATTAGAGCAGCTACAGAGGTAAAAAACATAAGGTCAGAGGATAAAAAAAGTTGCAATTTCAACTTTCAACTTAATGGAAACAATTGTGTTAATTGTGGCTCCCTGAAGGTAATTATCCTGAAGGTAACCTACAGGGAGAAATCACGCTCAGCTGTTGTTTCCCTCTGAACACTGACAAAAATATGTCTGAAATTAGAAAATTTTTACTTACAATAAACTTCTGAAATATAGAAAAATTTATATTTTTAACTCAACATGTCACATCTAAAATATCGCAGTATAGGTTTTTGCTACCTGGTCTCATGAAGAAAACGTACCTTTGGGAGTTTTTTCGCAAGACACGAAAAACGTACCAATAAGTAAATATCACTGCAGTTTCCAACAGAAATGAACACTAGAGGTGGTAAAATAGCAAGCTGTTTTAATTGTTCTCATGCACAGTTATGATTTCAGCTAACAATAACAAGCTTGCTCAGTAGCTCAGCCGGCACAGAATTTGACGTAGTATGGGAATCCCATCAAAATCATGACTCATAATGAAAAAGCTGAAAGATGAGAGATAAAAAACAAGCTAAAAACAGTTGCGTTTTTACATAAAATGTGCTTTTGTTCATACTACTGGGTAGGTTTAGATGTAGTGCAGATGGTATGTTATTTTAAAATGTCATGGAGCATTAGACATATAGCACCACTTAACGAACTTTTCAAGTCAGAGCTGCGGTGACACCTACAAAAGCAATGTCACATAAAACATACCATATTTACAGTGGTATGAAAAGTATTTGTCCCCTTATTTCTTTTATTTTTTGCTGATTTGTCACATTTAAAAGATTAAAATCATCAATCAAATGTTTATATCACACAAAGATAACCCGAGTAAATAAGAAATGCAGTTTTTAAATGATGATTTCATTTATTAAGGGAAAAAACTGTCCAAACCTACCTGGCACTACTTGAAAAAGTAATTGCCCCCCCTAATTCTAATAACTGTTTTTTGCCACCCTTTGCAGCAACAACTGCAATCAAGCATTTGCAATAACTGGCAATGAGTATTTTGCATCGCTGTGGAGGAATTTTGGCCCACTCTTCTTTGCAGAACTGTTTTAATTCAGCCACATTGGAGGGTTTTCCAAGCACGAATGGACTGTTTAAGGTCATGCCACAGCATCTCAATTGGATTTAAGTCCGGACTTTGACTTGGCCACTCCAAAACCTTCATTTTGTTTTTCTTGAGCCATTCAGAGGTGGACTTGCTGGTGTGTTTGGGATCATTGTCCTGCTGCATAACCCAAGTGCGCTTGAGGTCACAAATTGACAGCCAGACATCAGTGGCGGATGCAGAACGTGACAGATGGGTGGGCCCTGGATTAAGTCGAGGGTGGGCCTGAATCTATGGGTATGTTCCGAAATCAAGGCTGGGTTTTCTCCAATAACGTTGTCTCTTAGCGCGCTACGAAGACTCTAAAGGTTAACTTAACTGATACCATGTCTAGGGCGTGTTCCCCAAACCATACCTTAGGAAGCTGCTTAAGATATACCTTCTTACGTGCGACGTTACCCCGGTGCGGTCCTGGTTGATGGTGCTGAATTGGTTGATATCGATGGCTCGAGAATCAATTATTCTCTCGTGCCAGGGGCTGTTTATGTGAGAAAGCGGGTGTTCTTATAAAAGAAGCGCTTCAGAAATAGTTGAAATTGCATTATTAGGACTCATGGGATATTATAAAAAATAATCAAACTATAATAGCCTATAATAGCCTAACCTACATATTTTTAAATTGTATCATATATTGCTGCCATAATAACCATTTCAAATTGTTATGTGCTTTCGTCTCTTACCCATGTTTGTTCACTGAGGTGGAGCTGCGATGAAATAGTGTTCTTGGGAAATACTTTCCAGCATTTCAGTTATAAAAGTGCACATCTTACATACGGTGCTCTGCAGTGATCAAAAAGGATTTAAACAGTGTATTTTGAATTTCAATTTGTTACGTGCTTTCTTCTCGTTCACATTTTTTGTTTGTTGTGGTGAAGCTGCGATGACATAATTGTTCTTGTAAATACTTTCCAGCATTTCAGTAAAAAAAAAAAAGTGTAGCCTAAATAAGAAGGTTTTGGGAAACGCTGAAACATTGAGTCCTCTGACGTTACTAGGTGCTGTAGCCATTAAAAAAAAACGTATTTAGGTTCATATATATGTTCAATATTGTAATATATGTTTTTATTTATTTAATCTATTTTGGTTATGAAAAAGTGAACACATGCACAGCATTATAAGAGGCGCAATATGACATGGTCAGACATGATTATTACCACTTCATAGGTTTGTTTTGTAGAAAGACTTTCTTTAAAGTAAATTTCGTTTTGTATAAATTGTATCTAAATTTTAATCAATCCAAAATAATTATTAATCTCAATACGAGAATTTTTTTTTTAAATTAGTGAGAGTAACTTGTTGGCCATACTAAGAAAAAATCAAGATACCGTACACTTCTAGCGAACGTTATAAACCGTTGGTTGTTCGCGTCATAGATGGTTTGTGCCAGATTACAATAAAGCGTGCTACGTTGATGTTGCATTGACCAATGAAAACACGTCACCAACACACTTAAATTTTAAAGTTATCAGGCTTACTTATAATTTTACTGTTTTTAACATAACATGTTATGGATGAAATACACCACATAAAGTAGTATCCATGTTTAACAATACAGAGTAATATTTAATTTTTTTATTTCTGATTGGGGCGGGCCAGCTGTCAATGTGGGCGGGCCCAGGCCCGTCCAGGCCCGCCCACAGCTCCGCGCCTGCCAGACATTCTCCTTCAGGATTTTCTGATAGAGTGCAGTGTTCCATCAATTATGGCCAGTCCATGGTTCTATAAATTATGCCAAGTTCATCCAGGTGCTGAGGCTACAAAGCAGCCCCAGACCATCACATTACCACCACCAAGTTTGACTGTTGGTATGATTGTTCTTTTTATGAAATGCTGTGTTGATTTCACGCCAGATGTAATGGGACACACACCTTCCAAAAAGTTCAACTTTTGTATCATCTGTCCACAGAATATTTGCCCAAAATTCTTGGGAATAATCAAGATATTTTTTGGCAAATGTGAAATGAGCCTATTTGTTCTGTTTGGTCAGCAGTGTCTTTTGCCTTGGAACCCTCCCATGGATGCTGTTTTTGCCTAGTCTCTTTCTTATTGTTTAATCATGAACACTGAACTTAATTGAGGCAAGTGAGGCCTGTAGTTCTTTAGATGTTGTTATGGGATCTTTTATGACCTCCTGGATGAGTCGACGTTGTGCTCTTGGAGGAATTTTGGTAGGCCGACCACTTCTGGCAAGGTTCACCACTGTTCCAAGTTTTCGACATTTGTGGATAATGGGTCTGACCATGGTTCTCTGGAGTCCCAAAGCCTTAGAAATGGCTTTATAACCCTTTCCAGACTGATATATTTCAACTATTTTGTTTTCTCATCTGTTCTTGAACATAGAAATTGAAATTGATTGATTATAGTTCGGCATTTAACACCATAGTGCCTGCCACACTGGGCACAATAGTGCCTGCCACACAGACTCTGGGACTGAACAGATCTCTGTGCAGCTGGATCCTGGACTTCCTGACAGGCAGAAGTCAGGTGTTCAGATGGGCGACAACACCTCATCTCCCCTGACCCTCAACACCGGTGCTCCACAGGGCTGCTCCTCAGCCCACTCCTGTACTCCCTGTACACACATGACAGTACAGCAACACACAGCTCCAACGTCATCGTCAAATTTGCTGATGACACAACGGTGATAGGCCTGATCACCGACAACGATGAGACGGCCTACAGAGAGGAGGTGAGTACCCTGACTAAATGGTGTCAGGAGAACCACCTCTCACTCAACATCGACAAGACCAAGAAGCTGGTGGTGGATTTCAGGAGACAGAGCAGAGAATACACACCCATCACCATCGACAAGACACCTGGGTGAGCAGCTTTAAGTTCCTCAGCGTTCACATCACTGAGGATCTCACATGGTCTGCTCACACAGATGCAGTGCTGAAGAAGGCACATCAGCGCCTCTTCTTCCTGAATCGGCTGAGGAAGTTTGGAACGAGCCCCAGCATCCTCAGATCCTTCTACACCTGCACTGTGGAGAGCATCCTGACCGGCTGCATCACCGCCTTGTTTGGAAACAGCACCGCTGGCAACCGCAAAGCTCTGCAAAGGGTCGTGCGAACTGCCCGCCATATTGTTGGAGGTGAGCTTCCCTCCCTCCAGGACATCTACGCCAGGCGGTGTACAAGGAAAGCCCGGAGGATTATCAAAGACTCCAGCCACCCATCCCACAGACTGCTCTCTCTGCTGCCCTCGGGGAGACGTCTCCGCAGCATCTGATCCCGCACTAGCCGACTGTGGGACAGCTTTTTCCCTCAGGCTATCAGGCTAATGAACAGTCAGAAATAATTCACCCTACATCACACAACATGCCATGCACTGCACTTTAACACAGTTCTACCGGACTACACGCACACACTGCACTAACACATCTGCTATCACTGGACACCATACAAAGCACATCTACGACATTGAATGTGCATAATCTGTTGCACCTTTGCACAACTATCTGTTGCACAACCAATCTGTTGTAAATTCATAATCTTTTGCACCTTCACATATTTACTATGTATAGATGTGTACATAATGTAGATGTGTACATACGGTGTATAATGTGTATTGGTAACTAAGTATGTCTTTATAGTACACTGTGTGTACTGAGAATATGTATGTGTATTTTGCACATTGGCTTCTGTACAGTCTGTAAATATGTACTGTCCATATGTAAATTGTTTTTGTTTTTTTTTGCACTGTCTGGAGCACGCTCGTAAGAATTTCACTCACCAAGGCACTTGTGCTGTGGTGATGTGACAATAAAAGGGATTTGATTTGATTTGAAAAGCGCCACAAGCTGAACATGCTTACCCAGGGACCGGCCGTCCACTGCTATCGCGGCCACATACACTTTCAAGGTGGAGGGTGACAGCCTACGCTCCAACCTTTCTCGCAGGAAAGAAAGCACTACTCCAATCGTGCAGCTTCGGGGGTCTTCTTGGCGAGAAGAACACCAGTTCGCAACAGACTCCACTTCAGTGCGTAGGTTTGCTTTGTTGAAGGAGCTCTAGCCTGAGCGATGGTCTCTACCACTGTCGGTGGTAGACCGCTCAAATCTGCCACGTCCCGAAGGAGGAGGTCCTTCCTCAGAGCAATGCGCCAGGGAGGTGCTGTCGTGAGGGAAATGAGTTTGGTAAACCAGGTCCAGGTGGGCCAAAGCGGCGCAACCAGCAGGACCTGCTCCTCGTCCTCCCTGAGCTTGCACAGTATCTGTGCGAGTAGGCTCACTGGGGGAAACGCCAACTTGCGTAAAGCCTGAGGCCAGCTGCGTGCCGAGGGGGCCCTCGGTCAGGGAAAAAATACAGTTGGCAGTGGGAGGACTCGTGGGAAGCAAACAGGTCCACCTGAGCTTCCCCGAATCGACTCATGATCAGCCGGATCATCTCAGGATGGAGTCGTCATTCTCCGGGGGACATGAGATGGCTTAGGCTGCATCATTAGAGACGGCAGAACGTGGTCTGCCAGGGGAAAACACGTCTCTAGTAAGAATACCGTGGAAAACACATATGGGATCCCAACAGGGTCACTCATATGGGCACTATCCTCACACCCAGATTTCGAGAAGAAAGGTGCTATGAGATTTTTACGGTATGATACTCGTCTGAGAAAAATATCACGGTTTCATGGTATCATGGTATACGGTAATAAACAATCAAAACAGGGTTTTTTTTGGTTGACAAAGCATGCGTTTATTCAAATTTCATTCATCAAAAACAATCAAGTAGATTTCATAATTGATTATGTATTAGTTTAACAACTTATATTCATCGTTAATAATTCATAACAACTCATAAATTCTGGTTTGACTTAATTTTTCTGTATTCTGTACTTTTATGACATAATACAAATATACTATCGAAAATGGTGGTAATGAAGTTAATGAATAAAGCTTTAACAATTTAATTAATGCTTTAAAATGTCATCAAATAAAAATAACTTTTATCCTTTTATGCTTTCATAAAGGGCTGCACAACTGATATTTACTAAATAAAAACGAGGGGGAAATTATATTCGTTAAATGTTTCTATTATTACTATTATTTTAGAAGTAGGCTACATTATAGTACAATCACAATTTCTGTCAATTTCTTCGAGTTAAAAAGCGGACTTTATTTTGACGGGTAGAGGTGAACTGATGAGGGTACATCTGATAAGGAAACATCCAACTGGCTTATAAAAATACCCCACATTTAAGAGACTTATGCCTTTTAAATGTGTATATAATATTTAAGTACAGAATTTGAATTCGTTTTTCAGCCATTTTGACAGCCAGATAGGGTCAGAAAGATTTTGAATTTCATAAAACATATATTAATTTGTGTTCCAAAGATGAACGAAGGTCTTACGGGTTTGGAACGTCATAAGGGTGAGTAATTTGGATTAACTATCCCTTTAAGAACTGCTTTAAGGATTCCATGCCAATATAACGTACAGGTACTGTATGTCTGTTTAATGTCATTCAGGACAGTAAAAAATGTATCTTCAAACTTTAATTTCACACAGCTGGTGTTTAAAATACTTCTAGGCCCATCAGCTTTTAGGGCAAAGTGAAATTGCTATTTTTCTGCATCAGTCAGTAATAGATTCTACAAACACATTCACAAATCCCCCTAAAGCTTAGCTGAGAACAGTAGGTAACGGAGGTAAATGCTTATACATATGTAAAAGGTCATTTTGATCGGCCCATTATATTTAGGGTGTCAGTAATGGAATTGTGGGATAAATTTGAACAGAAACACAAACAGAGACGACGTGCAATGTGTGTTATTTCATTCATCTGAAAGACTGGCGTGCCGTGTCATGTAAATTAAGTTAGTTTAAGACATTCCAGGGTCATAACACACCAAAACCCTGCTGTGGTTTTATCCATGACTGCGCCCAGAGATAGATGACTCACATGGTCTTTTAATATTTATCATTCAGAGACAGAACAACATTTCAGGTGCACTTAGTGGATGCCGGGGCTAAATTGGAGGGAGTCCAAATGTTGTAAAAACTCTGAATGCTTACAGGAAGAGGGCCCTTTGGCAACATGAGAGGACAAAACTAAAACATGAATAAAACGAATCGTGCAGCTTGTGTAGGTGGGCTTTCCAGAAAAGAAGGTATTTTTAAAATGAATAGGCAAACAATAAGTCGTTTATCTTAAGTGACTCTATTCAGCTGCGAACAATGGTACAAATGCATTTATCAAGAGTTATTACTAAATAATGTGATTAATGATCTTACAAAAAGAAGTATTTGTAACATAAACCATACATTTAAATCACACAAATCTAGTTCAGATGATGATATAAAAAGCAATAATAGCCCTGCACTCTTTATGTGGTTAGACTATAATGTGTGGAAATGCAATCAGGATCAATAATTGCTATAGTCAGAAGTTCTGACTTCACATTTACTGGCATACTGCATTATGCCATATAGGTTTTACTCATACTGATTTACAGTATTGCAGGGATTTTCAAACCAGGGTCCGGGACCTTTAATGGACCATAAGAAGCTTTTAAGCGGGTCTAAGGTCTATGAATAATTTTAACTACAAAAGAAAGAAAACTGAACTATAACAACATGCATTGTTCTAACAATCTAAAATAAGATACATTTAAAATAAAGAAAATATTCTCTAAATAATATATTAAATGATTTACTTTGGTTTCAGCATTAGAATATAACGATATAAAAGCTTATAAACAATATAAAAATTATTTCAATGATCTCTTTATACTTTTACAATATCACATAATATAAACTATCTTTCTACATATAAATATGTAGCTGCAGTTACTACATACAGCATACTATATATACACTATATATATATAAGGGCAATTCCCTGGCATCAAAGAAAAAAACTGCAAAAATAAGAATAATTATAAAAATGTTTGCAATGAGTGCAATTACATTTTGATACCTCAATCTACAAAACAGGAAACACATGTGCAAAATATGGTGTAACATCACAAAAATGAAGGATTTAAAATCCATTTTTAAAAAGTCGGTTCGCAAGAGAACAGAAACATTTCTGCAGCCCAGACACATAAAATAAATAGGTAAGCACATAATCTGTAGCAAGATTAATATAGACAAAATGCTGGAATGTGCATATATTGCAAGAAACAAAAAGTAAAAATTGTGTGCAACAAAGAGCGAAGACACTGCTGCAGGTCTTGTGGGCCGTAACATGCACACTTGTTCACCCCAACCGCCGTCATAATACAGCCTTGTTTGCAACTTTCAGACATACCACATGAAGTAATTAAACTGCGTAATGGATGATGACAGTTTTCACTGAGTATTTTTCCAGCACTGATAGCACTAATGATGATTTATGATGTTGAACCTTTAATGAACATGAAATGATTTATTATTACCTAAAAGCTGCAAGCTAGCAGTTACAGATTGTGAAACTCACATTTTAATTTATAGCATAGTTTAAACATATTAATTTTTGTTTTCTCTTTGCAAAATATGTTTGCATTGCACGCAAATGATTAAGATTCGGTCTGCCGAGCCCACATCCTTTTTTCATCTCCTTACATCGTTTTTTTTGTCTAAATCATTGAAAAGTCAAAATTGTATTAAACATCCTTACATCTGAAATCATGCTGAACATGTTAAATAATGTTTTCTTTAGAAAAGATTCCTAATAATTAGCAATATATTAGTGCTGGTAATCCGTTAAAACCGTAACTAATTAATTGCAATTAATGGCACATAAAATTTGAATACATAATCATAAATATATTTTCACATTGACTCTACAAATTAATGTAGAAAATACATTATATTTTAAATATTTGTTTAATGGAATGTTTTACTAAGTACAATGAATGAAGGCAAGCATCACTGATATTGATGTCTCAGTTAAATAGATATTTTAAAACATAATATATCTATTCAACAAAACAATAAAATTTTGTTTTTAAACATTCAATAAATTGTCACACTTAAAAGATTCAGATCATCAAACAAATTTATTAAGGGAAAAAAGCTGTCCAAACCTACCCGTTCCTACATGAAGAATAAATCATGAAGGAACTATGATTTACCATTTTATTTTGGAAAGCTAAGTTAAATCTCACTAGCCAATAGGGGTGGCACGGTACACAAAGTCACGGTTTGGTATGTACCTCGGTCCAGGGGTCACGGTTCGATATGATTTCGGTACAACAGGAAAAAAAAAAAATCTACTAAGCTCGGTTTCTTTTCATTTATTCTGAACAGAGAGTAGTACAGTGGTAATCCTAAATATTATATATATATATAATCTGCAGTACATATATGCATACAAGGAATAAATTATTGCAATATATTTGATTTAGTTAACAGATAAACAAGGGGAAAAAAACAGTGCAACAAATAACATAGTCTACATATGCTGAGTTTCAGTTCATTTTTTGTGACAGGCTTAATTTATTCACAGAAAAGAAACTCAAATGGTTTTGCATTCTTTGTGAGTGTACACAAATAAAAGCAGACCTTTATACAGTGATGCATTAAGATAAGTTGATTCTGCTGGTATAAGGAATCATTTGAAGTGATCGTGTCACACGCACACACACGTCAGTTCCAGCATTGCTAAAGTTGGTAACGCTACTTTATCAAAATAAAATACAAAAATCAGCGCACCTGCCTCTGTTACCGTTGGAACACGACTGAAGTACAAAGCCTATAATTTACATAATAAATACATTTAGCATTCAGATATGTTACATCACAAATATGGAAATATTATGGAATATTTGGATTTGTGATAAATGAGAGAGGTAGGATACACGAGCACAAAGCCCCATTTCACAAATATTTGAGTTTGCAAGCCTTTAAAGTATACTCCTTTTTCATTCTACGCGTTCAGAATCAGCAGCTTCTTTGTGTTTTAACGGCAGCTTGCATCCTTGACGTTGCGCACACGGTCACTGTTTAGTGGGCTTTGTTTTCATGCGCACAACTCATGGCATTCGCTGTTCTTCTGCTCGTTCTTCTGCATCAGTAATGGAGTGCTTATCAAACAGCACTCCATTACTGCGGGCGCCCCCTTCTGGAATGGGGGTGAATTGCCTGCATTCGTTGTAAGGCATCATGCACCGAACCGAGAGGTCCGTACCGTGACGGTACGAATATATGTACCGTGCCACCCATGTCTAAACTGCTGGCCACAAAAGTGAGTACACCCCTAAGTGTAAAAAGATACTGTTCTCGTAACGCGTGCTCTTCAAATACAGTACAAAGGTGACGGCGTGTGCTGTAGCCTGTATCATTTCATATCAAGCAGCAAAAGAAACTACGTGCATGCAATAATAATAATAATAATTTTATTTGTAACGCACTTTATATTCACACAGAATCCCAAAGTGCTACAGATTAAAACAATAAGAAATGTAAAATAAGAAACTGTTACGTCCTATAAGTGTCTAGGGGTTGTTTTACCAGAACGTAACAAATTACTTGTTTAAAGAGCATTTGTCTGGGCCCTGCCACAGCACCACAAGATCTCTGTTTTAACAGATTTATTAGAGGCTAGCAAAGCATAGCCAGAATTCTTTGAAACAAAAGTACAATTTGGGAGGGAAATAAGGTCTTCAGAAGGGGGCAATGCCAAAATAACAAACATTTATTCTAGCTTTAGTTTATATTCTTACTAAGTCTCTCAAAAGAAAAGGAAAGTAACAACAGAATGTACGCTCACTCCCTGTCTAGCCACAAACCAGGAGAAAAGGGGGGTTACAAAATAAACGGCGCCCACCTCCCTACAGTTCCCAAATGGTGACTGAAACAGAACAAACAATAAGATAAAAGGCAACTTAATAGGACGCCACAAGGAACTAAGGTACTTTGTCACAACGAAGCAACATAACTTTCACCTTATAACTTTCAATTTAAAGGTTTAGCAGGTTTAGCATTCAATAGCAAACATGCAGCTACAACATCAACAACTTTTTCAGGCCAAAAGAATATTAACCATAAGGTTCCAAAAGATGCACCACGGCTTCAACAACTCAACTGGACTGGGCAGGGCAGGTCATGAGACAGACCATGCTCTGGAGAAGAACTTCCTCCCCGTTGAGAGTTGTGCTCTGCTTTTTATGCGGCTTCCCTCCAAGGTGGTAAGTAGGTGCAGCTGGGAGAGCAATCAGGCTACCTGCAGAGTGGAGAGTGGGAGGGGCCAGAGAAGAGCAGGAGACATACACCCACAGAAGAGAACACAGTACCATGAATATAAACAATATAATTCTTTCATTTTTTTTCATTACTATATATTGGTATTCATTGGACGTAACACCCCCACCCATAAGTTACAAACAGTACCTCTCAAGAAATGTTTGTAAAATCATGAATTAGATTCGTAATGATATTTTTATCTCTATTCACATCCTGAATCCACACTATACACTCTGGAAAGTGCATCGGCTACAACATTTTCCACCCCTTTCCGATGTTGAATGTCAAGATTGTACTCTTGAATGATTAGCGACCAACGCATCAGACGTTGATTCGAGTTGCACATTCTCCCAAGGAACACTAGAGGGTTGTGATAAGTGTAAACCACCACCGGATTACAACTACCTCCTAAGTAAACTTCAAAGTGTTGCAATGCTAAGAGTAAGGCTAAAGCCTCTTTTTCAATCGTACTATACCTCTGTTGACATTTGGTAAACTTCTTGGAGAAGTAGCTCACAGGGTGCTCTATGCCAGTAGAGTCTTCTTGCAGTAGAACAGCACCTGCCCCTGCCGAACTTGCATCCACCTGCAACTTGAAGGCCAGCGCAAAATTTGGGGCAGAAAGGATGGGGGAATGGCACAACAGGTCTTTTGCAGCATTAAATGCATAGTTACAATCATAACTCCATACAAATTGTTTGGAGGTACTGAGGAGATCTGTCAACGGGGCAACCACTGAAGCAAAGTTTCTACAGAAACTCCTGTAGTATCCAGCCATACCCAGAAATCTTCTCAGTTCCCTTTTATTAGTAGGAGAGGGAAAATTCAGAATGGCAGCAACTTTTTGTTCAACAGGCCTCACTGTCCCTTGGCCCACTTTCTTACCAAGATAGGTAACTACAGCCTTCGCAAACTCACATTTCAACAAGTTTAACGTCAATGATGCTTCAGATAATCTTCTAAATACTTGGTGAAGACTTTTCAGATGGTCTTCCCAATTAGCTGAATAGATCACCACATCATCCAGGTAAGCCTCACAGTTAGTCACCCCTGACAATACTTGCCGCATTAGGCGTTGGAAGGTCGCAGGTGCATTTCGCATCCCGAATGCCATAACAGAATACTGTAAGAAGTTGTCAGGGGTAACGAAAGCAGAGATCTCCGAGGCTCGAGGAGTGAGGGGTACCTGCCAGTATCCTTTCAGAAGGTCCAACTTGGTGACGTAACGGGCAGAACCAACTCTGTCAACACAGTCCTCTATCCGAGGTAGAGGAAAAGAGTCGGGTTTCGTTAAGTTGTTAACTCTACGGTAGTCAGTGCAAAAACAATATGATGAGTCAGACTTAGGAACAAGCAGGCAAGGTGAACTCCAGGGGCTCTGTCTGGGTGTAGCAAAACCGTGTTGCAACAAATATTCAACCTTCTTCTACCGCTAAATTCCCTTCAGACACATCCGGGAGTGACTCAGCAGGAAGAATACCCGTACTCACTAACTCATTATACAGCTCCTCTTTTATCACTCGCTTGGTAGCATCTCTAGACATACTAACATGAAAGAAGTCATCAATTAACAACAAATCTTTTTTCCTACACCGATTAAAAACTTCAGTAGTCGGTGCAAGTGTAAATGCCAATAGATCAAATTCCATAATGCTGCATACAAGCTGTCCTCACACACAAAAAAAAAATGAAAACAGCCAAAACTCAATACCTTTACTACCAAAGCATTCCGGACATCCTAATACCATGGGATAATGGGTTTCTATCTTTTTTTTCCTTACAAAAGTCACCCAATCAACTTAAATGCCGTTAACTCTACATACAATCAAATTCGCAAAGGACGAGCCCCCAAAATATGTTACGTCCTATAAGGGTCTAGGAGTTGTTTTACCAGAACGTAACAAATTACTTGTTTAAAGAGCATTTGTCTGGGCCCTGCCACAGCACCACAACCACACGATCTCTGTTTTAACAGATTTATTAGAGGCTAGCAAAGCATAGCCGGAATTCTTTGAAACAAAAGTACAATTTGGGAGGGAAATAAGGTCTTCAGAAGGGGGCAATGCCAAAATAACAAACAAATATTTATTCTAGCTTTAGTTTAAATTCTTACGAAGTCTCTCAAAAGAAAAGGAAAGTAACAACAGAATGTACGCTCACTCCCTGTCTAGCCACAAACCAGGAGAAAAGGGGGGTTACAAAATAAACGGCGCCCACCTCCCTACAGTTCCCAAATGGTGACTGAAACAGAACAAACAATAAGATAAAAGGCAGCTTAATAGGACGCCACAAGGAACTAAGGTACTTTGTCACAACGAAGCAACATAACTTTCACCTTATAACTTTCAATTTAAAGGTTTAGCAGGGTTAGCATTCAATAGCAAACATGCAGCTACAACATCAACAACATTTTCAGGCCAAAAGAATATTAACCATAAGGTTCCAAAAGATGCACCACGGCTTCAACAACTCAACTCAACTGAACTGGACTGGACTGGACTGGACTGGGCAGGGCAGGGCAGGGCATGAGACAGACCATGCTCTGGAGAAGAACTTCCTCCCCATTGAGAGTTGTGCTCTGCTTTTTATGCGGCTTCCCTCCAAAGTGGTAAGTAGGTGCAGCTGGGAGAGCAATAAGGCTACCTGCAGAGTGGAGAGTGGGAGGGGCCAGAGAAGAGCAGGAGACATACACTCACAGAAGAGAACACAGTACCATGAATATAAACAATATAATTCTTTCATTTTTTTTCATTACTATATATTGGTATCCATTGGACGTAACAAAACAAAATCTTAATTAAATAAAACCACAACACCAACAATAGACTTATTCAAAGGCTTTGCTAAAAAGGTAAGTTTTGTGCTGTCAGTTAAGGCATGAAGTTACCAAAAAGGCGATTAAAACTGTGTGCATCCATGCAATGTGTTATATCAAGTCAAGTCAAGTCAAGTTGAGCTTTATTGTCATTCCACTACATGTGTGGACATATAGTGGGACGAGATGTCGTGCCTCACAGAACCACGGTGCTACATAATTACAAATATACAACACGAAGTAAAACAGTATAAACCTATACACAAAGTCAAGTCAAGTCACCTTTATTTATATAGCGCCTTTAACAATACAAATTGTAACAAAGCACTGCACAATATCAAAATAGGCAAATTTTGTCAATAATGTAAAATGACAGGATTTAACACTCAATTATCTGCTGAATGCATTTCATTATTGAATTTAGTAATGGCATTGTCCAGCTTAGTTCAGTTTAAATAATATCTGTGCAATCAAGTCGATGACTGTGCTGGAAATGAAGTGTCCCCAACTGAGCAAGCCAGAGGCGACAGCGGCAAGGAACGAAAACTCCATCGGTGACAGAATGGAGAAAAAAACCTTGGGAGAAACCAGGCTCAGTCGGGGGGCCATTTCCCCTCCGGCCAGACGAATCAGTAGTTTGTTCCAACTGCAGCAAAGTCAGAGTGTAAGTGGTCCACTGGTTCCGGGGGTCTTTCCCCGATGGATGTCTAGGTGACGAGGTCCTCACTGGAGAGCTGTCTCTGGGGCTCATCTCGGAGGTCCTCGGAGGGGACAAACTAACCTACTGTCAGCTTTGACTATACATAAAAGTGGTTACCTATACATAAACAAAATAAAAAAATACAAACTGTACAACTGTGCAGATGACTTCAAATACTGTACATGTGCAAAAAGAGAGACATTCAAGCAGCTGGCTGGGGAACAGTGTGAGGTGATTTGTGGTGCATGAGCCAGTAAACATACAAACATTACAGTCGTGTATTTCAATCAGTCTTTTGTGGGATTATGGACACACAAAGGTGTGTGAAAGTGTCTAGTGCATGCAGAGGAGAGTGTGTTGCTACAGGTGGCTTGTGCAGGCCCGCTCACCTGAATTTCACAGAGATAAAAGTTTAACAGTTTTTTCCTGAGATGTGGTAAGGTGGGGGGGGGGTTGTTTGGGATTTCAGAGAGGGGCGGTGAGATGTGAGTTCAGGGCTCTCACAGCCTGGGGGAAAAAGCTGTTGAGCAGTCTGGCGGAGTGGGCTCTGATACTCCGGTACCGTCTACCTGAGGGTAGGAGCTGGAAGAGACTGTGGGAGGGGTGGGTGGGGTCCTCCACGATACTTTTTGCTTTGCTGGAGCATCGTGTAAGGAAAATGTCCAGGATGGAGGGGAGAGGGGCACCAATGATTTTTGCAGCGGTGTTCACTGTCCGCTGGAGGGTCTTGCGGTCTGCTGCACAACAGTTTCCGTACCAGACAGTGATGCAGCTGGTCAGCACGCTCTCAATGGTACCCCTGTAGAAGGTGGTGAGGATGGGTGGAGGGAGGCTTGCTCTTTTCAGCCGGCGGAGAAAGTGTAGGCGCTGTTGTGCCTTCTTGGAGACAGACTTGGTGTTGGTAGTCCAGGTGAGGTCCTCTGTGATGTGCACCCCCAGGAATTTAGCGCTGCTGACTCTCTCCACAGTCGAGGTGTCGATGGTCAGTGGGGGGTGGTCAACAGAGTTTCTCCTGAAGTCCATCACAACCTCCTTTGTCTTCTCCACATTGAGGGACAGGTTGTTAGCGCCACACCATTCAGCCAGCTGTGCCACTTCCTCTCTGTAGTGCGTTTCATCGTTGTTGCTGATGAGACCTACCACTGATGTGTCATCGGCAAACTTGATGATGTGGTTGGAGCTGAACTTGGCAGTGCAGTCATGGGTCAGCAGCGTGAAGAGCAGCGGGCTGAGCACACAGCCCTGTGGGGCACCTGTGCTCAGTGTGGTAGTGCTCGAGGTGTTGTGGCCGACCCGAACTGACTGAGGTCTTCCGGTTAAAAAGTCCAGGATCCAATTGCAAAGGGAATTGTTGAGGCCCAGCAGGCTTAATTTGTTGATGAGCTGTTGTGGGATTATTGTGTTGAATGCTGAGCTGAAGTCGATGAACAGCATTCTAACATATGAGTCTTTGTTTTCTAGGTGGGTAAGAGCTAGATGGAGGGTGGAGGAAATTGCATCATCCGTAGAGCGGTTTGGGCGGTATGCAAACTGGAGCGGATCGAGTGTGTTGGGGATGCTGGTTTTGATGTTGTGCATGACTAGCCTCTCAAAGCACTTCATTATGATTGGAGTCAGTGCTATGGGACGGTAGTCATTTAGACAGGACACAGGTGATTTTTTTGGTACCGGTATGATTGTCGTGGATTTGAGACATGTGGGGATGACTGCCTGGCTCAGCGAGGTGTTGAAGATATCTGTTAGGACATCTGTCAGCTGTTCAGCACAGTCTTTCAGTACGCGGCCAGGTATATTGTCAGGACCCGCAGCCTTGCGTGGGTTAATCCTAGATAGGGTCTTCCTTACGTCGGCTGGAGACAGACAGAGTGCCTGGTCGTTGGGAGGTGTGGGCAGTTTTTGTGCAGATGTGTCGTTCTGCATTTCAAACCGTGAATAAAAGTGGTTGAGTGCATCTGGGAGGGATGTGTCGTCGTCACAGGCCTGTGGCGGGGGCTTGTAGTCAGTGATGGTCTGAATGCCTTGCCACAGGCTCCGTGTATCTCTGCTGTTTGTGAAATGATTATTGATTTTAATGCCATATGACCGTTTTGCATTTTTGATGCCACGGGACAGATTGGCTCTTGCTGTTTTGAGGGCTGCTTTATCTCCTGATCTGAACGCTTCATCTCTGGTTTTTAGCAGCCCACGAACCTCTGCTGTCATCCATGGCTTCCGGTTTGCACGTGTGGTGATGGTCTTGGTGACTGTCACATCATCAATGCAGTTTTTGATGTAAGCAGTCACAGTTTCAGTGTACTCCTGCAGGTCTGTATGGTTATTATAGGTGGCCGCCTCTTTAAACATGTTCCAGTCTGTGTCCTGGAAGCAGTCCTGCAGTGCTGAGGTAGCATTGTCTGGCCATACCGTGATCTGCTTTTGAACCGGTTTGGCCAGTTTGAGAAGCGGTCTGTATGCTGGGGTTAGCATAACAGAGATGTGGTCCGAGTATCCGAGGTGGGGGCGGGGTTCGGCTTTGAACGCGTTTTTCACTGTTGTGTAAACAAAGTCCAGTGTGTTATTTCCCCTTGTTGCAAAGTTCACATGTTGGTAGAACTTTGGTAAAACTGTCTTTAAGTTAGCGTGGTTGAAGTCGCCGGCTATGATGAAAAAGCCGTCGGGGTTATTTGTTTGTTGTTCGCTGATGGCGCTGTACAGTTCACGAAGCGCGTCCTTAGCATTTGCACATGGGGGAATGTACACCGCGACAATAACAATGGCCGTGAACTCCCGTGGCAGATAGAACGGTCGACATTTCACAACCATAAACTCCACCACCGATGAACAGTGTTTTGATAATACCGCTGCATTGTTACACCATTCTTTGTTGATATACACACACAAGCCACCCCCGCGAGTCTTACCAGACAGTGATGAATCTCTGTCCGCTCGGCAGCAGGTTAGTCCGTGCAGCTGAATGGCGGAGTCCGGGATGTTGTCGTTTAGCCATGTTTCAGTGAAAACAAACACACAACAATCCCTTGTCTCATGCTGTGTAGACCGGCTGAGTTGAATTAAGTCCAGTTTGTTTTCCAGAGAGCGAATGTTTGAGAGCACGAGTAATGGAATTGCTGGACTAGTTGGATTAGCCCTTAGCCTAGCTCGAATACCTCCACGCTTGCCGCGCTTCTGTCCCCTCTCACACCGCCGGCGTCGCCGCTTTGTGCGGGTAGCATCAGTAGGCGAGGCCGCGGTCTCGGGGTCCGGCTTCAGCAGCAGACAGAGGCCTTGTAGCTTCTCAGTAGTCGCCGGTGAAAGCTGATGTTTGTACACATTGTCGATATCCAGGAGGCTCTGGCGATCATAGATGTGTTCACATTTAAGAACATGTCTCTGAAATGGATTTAAAAACTGTCCTGAGGCACCCCAGCACTGTATCGCTCATCTAACACACCCGATTCAACTCGTCTGCTCATTAGTAGACTTTAAGACCCAAAGTGGGTCAGAAAAGGTAAAGAGAGTAGTGAGAAAATAAGATGCATTTCAGATCTGCGTCACGTTCAGCAGCAGCAGCTTTTAAAGCATTAGCAGCCAAATAAGCTTATAACCAGCCGCTCTGATGTCTATTAATCCAAGAACAAAATAAAAAAAAGAGGAAATCAATCACTTTTATAGCATTAAGGGGGTTCATCTATATTTAATTTAGAATTTAGTGTTTGGTTAATATACATTTTCTGTATATTTCTTCTGTAAGGCACAGGTAGCTAAATATGTAATTTATTATAACGGCTTCATGTGAAGATTATTTTAAGTTCACTTAAATCAGAAGTTAAGTCTAATTAATGTTAAAATTGATAGCTCTCAGTCTCAATTATACTGTAATGTGGAATGGCTACAGTCAATGGTTAAATATTAAGGGGAAACAACTATTTCATAGAGACATCGGTAGTATTGATATCAGTGATGCTGGCCTTCAGTCATAAAAAATTAAAGAAATATTAAAATATACTGTCTTTATGTTGTTTGTATATTGTACATTTGAAGATTGAATGTGAAATTATTGCAATATGAACCTATATTTAAAAACTTTAATGTTGGTTGGGATTAATCACAATTGATAAAAAAAAATCAATTGATAGCACTAATATATATATATATATATAACATTTCAGTTGTCAGTGAACTATTCCGTTAATAGTAACATCTCATGCAATGAGAATAGCGCAAACTGATTCCCACAAAGAAAGAGGGGAACACTTTTTACATTCTCTTGTCACCTGTAGCAGAATGGCAATACTGCAGGCAGCAGTAAAATGCACCATGGTAACGGTCCACGGATAAAGTGTATGCATGCAGGTGATTTGTATCCCCCACGCTGACTCTAAAAGACACAGAACGCACTGTGGTGACCTCTAGCAGACTCTAAAGCTGGCGATTTATAATGTGGCAATCCATTACGTCCTCAACTATAATTTTTAGAGTATGGAAAGAGACGTGTGGTTGAGACAGTCACAATTCCTAGGTATGGATTTAACAGTTCCAAGGCCACGACAGTAGAGGAGTTAATGGTCGTATATGTTAATTGGGGGTGTGAAGGGTTATTTTCCTGTCAGAGAAATCAGAGAGCAATAATGGCTGAAGGGTGTGGATATTTTTCCACCCACTGTGCTAAGCAGCTGTTTGAGAGCTTCACAGAAATATAGTGTCATATAAAAACCTTATATGAAAGTTTTGCAAAGGTAGGCTAATTGCAGGTAGGGCTATGGGTGATCCTTCTACAATATCTGAACATTTGACCAAAAGAAAGGTTAAACTACAATGTTAGGTTTCACGGTTTAGAAAGGCAGAGGTGGTTCTAAACTAAGTCATTTAAACTATGACTAGTTGTGATTTTAAGGGGAAATCAATACACGACTAGCCACTAGGGTTAGCCCACAAACTGTAAACACAAACAGCCATATGGTTATTCAAAAAAGGGGGTTTTCAAACTGGGATCCTGGTGTCGCTAAGGGTATTAGTAAAGTGTTACCTCCTTTTCAATCAAAATCAATCACATTTCTGCTTCAGTTTTGCTTCCAAAGACTGGTCAGAAAAATCCAGATTTATATACATGCTAATGGTTAAAAATTTGGAGTCTATTATGCTCATTAAGGCTGAATTTATTTGATAAAATTACAGTAATATTGTGAAATAATATTATAATTTAAAACAATTGTTTTCTATTGCAATATATTTTAAAATGTAATTTATTTCTGTGATAGATTAATCAACTTTTCAATGTCACATGATCCTTCAGAAATCAGTCTAATATGCTGATTTGGTGCTCAATAACCATTTCTTATTATTATCAAATTTATAAACAGTTTTGCTACTTAATGTTTTTTTTAGGGGGGTCACATTTTACATTACATATTACATTACATATTTTTATATTATTTATTCTGCATACAAACATATTTATTTCAGGATTCTTTGATGAAAAATATGTATTTTATATAAATCTAGAAAAAGGACCTTCACAAGGCGGTCATGTCAAGTTATTGAGGGTCTTGTACCTCAAAAAGTTTGAAATACTGTATAATGATACACTGATTATAACACAATAAACAGTAATATAAACTAAAAAGAGTTTGATAATAAGTAGCATTGTGCCATACAAAATTGAGACTTTAAAATATATACAACAAAATAAAAACAGTCCTTGAATTTGAGAGTGCAGAAGTATATGGACCACTGAAGTCATACTTCTTGACATGCTTAACACTGCCCCTGAAGAAAAGTGAAAAAAAATTGCTGATTCTATCTAAAAGTTGCTGTGAGAAAAATAACTAGAGCCAGTACGTGACAGGATGACATCTAGTCATATGGGTTTTTAGCTCCAACAGTAACACAGCATCATATACATAATTAGGCCACTAGACTATTTTAGGCTAAAACAAAGAGTCCCTTCATTTAGTCAGAATCTCACAGTGGAGCATAATGTTCTTCCCAATAAAATCTTGCCAAGACCAGCTCATAAAGAGCAAGTGTTTGCTCTGCCATACTGAATAATTCATGGTAGCGCATTCACTCATTCCTCCTACAACAGCGATCATGTCCACTATAGAAGGAACCTAGAGTCAGGGCACAACAGTGTCTTCATAAATACAGAGAGAGGACTTGTGCTGTTCGTACAGAAGCAGTCGATATTATATATAATGCTGTAGAAAAACATGGATTTTTCCTTCCAGCAAGTCTGCAATTAAATGATGTGCCAACTGCGTCTGCGTATTTTACACAGATCCTGTAATAATAACTGCTAAAATATAAACAGCTTACCTGATCTATTGTGCTTACTGATTAAAATGGTGCCAGAGGCAAATTGTATTTATTAATTTTTTTAAATCTATAGTTTAAAATCACATTTAACACATGAAATCAAAATTGGAGTTTTGTTTTATATCTATTAGCTTTGAAGTCATCCACACGTAAAAGTCACCAAAATGAATTACACATTTAAAATTCACAGTATTTCTAATCTGGTTAAAAGGGATCAGAAAATACTGATGACTCGCCTCGTACTGCACAGATTTCTGTCCAGTTAAATACTGTAATGTCACCAGTCACTGCTTAGAGAGTAGCAAGTAGCAAGACAAGAAACAGCAAGTCTGAGTAAGTGACGAAGGAGGCCTATTCGAGTCAAAGGTCAAAAGTAAAATAAAGCTATACCAAGTTATTTAATATCAATGAAAGGTGACATGCTTTCAGTGTCATGATTACGTCTAACAAACAGGCTCCACCTAACTGCACCTATGATTTGGATCCATTAGCACTGCAAACCTGCCACCAGCGTTTCCACACTACCACTGCGGCAGCTTCTAATGCTACAGTATTGAATCATTATATCTGCTCTTGGAATGCACTGAGCACTTCCCATCAGCTGCTTTATTTCCAGAAATTGGGTCCTTCGGATTCCAGCTCAAGGGAAGTCACTGCCAATGGATTTAGTCTATCTGTGATTATAGGGCTGGGAAAAGATCAATGTTTACCTTTGCCTTCCCTTACACTGTCATCATAGCCATGCTGTCTCCTTTGTCTATTACTATACTACATCTTTTCTTGCATAGCAATCCAACAGCACCTAAACTCTATCAGATTTTTAAACAAACAAACTAAAATCTAGTTGCAAATGACAATCCTCAAAGCTCCAAACACCACAAAGTGCTAAAACTGTAATACAATCTGTTTTAAAGTGTTTCTTTACAGTTATTATTTCTGTATATATATTCTATACTAAAATACATTTGATTGTCATTAAACTGGGTTTAATAATGAAAATGTTATATAAAATAATTTTGACATTTTTATTATATGTGAAGCTGTTTACACTGATGCTAAACTGAGATCTAAAATTATTTATCTAGTGAACAACATTAGTTTTACAGACTTGACCTCTCATTCACATTGATCAAAATGGCATTTTATTTTAGAAAATAGATTAAGTGGGGGAAATTAATGATGATCCCACCGAGCTTGGTACAATTTTAGTTTATTAAATGTATAATAAGGAGAAGAAAAAGAAAACCATGACAAAAACAACAGGATTCCAGCACCTTCCGTGTTTGTGTGCAACTTAAACCAATTCCTTAATAACCCAAAAAATGTAAGGTCATGTAAACTGTGTTTTAAATAGTCACGTGTTACCCAACTGGAAATGGACCTTCAAACCTTATGTTTTCAAAGGTTAGTGAAGGTAAAATATGTTGACTATTTACTTGAAGTCAAAGCAATCCGTGCAAGGCATTTGCATGAAAATGCTCCTCTAATGAAAAATTAACTACTGACACACTGTGCTCGAACATAAATCATCTATATTGATGTATATTGTTGAATTGAAATAACTCACTGTTTGTGTTCGTTGATGGAAGATCATAACTAACAAAGAAATGCCAAGTGAACTGCTGGAATCTATACAAAACTGGCAAGTTTCAGACATCATTTTATGGTCTAAAAACTCCATTCTAAATTACGGCAAATATTTTTTACACTAAGTCTGCACAGTTACATCGGCTTCATACAATGTATTTCCAGAGGCATGCACATTAAATCAGTTATGGGTTTAATTTTTTTCCCCAGGTCAGCAAACCCTTCACCCTTACAGTCTGATGATAAATGACCATCTATCCAACTGAAATGATAACTCTTATGGAAAGAAAGAAAGAAAGAAAGAAAGAAAGAAAGAAAGAAAGAAAGAAAGAAAGAAAGAAAGAAAGAAAGAAAGAAAGAAAGAAAGGAGTTTATTTTTTAAAGGTTTAACAATGGCCTGAAACATGAAGCTAATATTAATGGCACAAACAAGTCTGTCACTGTTTGCCTGTGTAAGGCCCGGCTCGATCGACCCAATGACGGCAGTCGTTTAGCGGGTGAAGGGCTTTGCGTATTACAGTCTTTCCTTTTCACGACACAACAAGAACATTAAAATGGAACACTTCTTATTATATATATTTTGTCTCGTTATTTCATCTGACTCCATAAATGAAAGGTTTTAATGATATCTGTGCATCATTAAAATATGAACGAATGATCGATTATTCTTATCAGCTCTTTTTTAATACTTTACCCGCTCAGATATAGGGAAAATATATCGCTCAGAGGTCCTGTTTTCCACAGGTCTCACGGACACAATCTCGTCAGGCCCGGTCACCAGTCAGAGGTAAGTTATGGTTATGTATCTAAGATTTGCCGTAAATTCACACGTACACAATCAGAGACATCGAATAACCGCCTTGGAGCCCCCTCAGAACTTGAGTTCAATTGTTTACTTCAGTAAAGGGTTTTGGCCACTATCAGATATGTTAGCAGATCAATATACTACACTCGTAATAGTTTTGGGTTGGTCAAATCTTTGTTTAAAGTAACATTAATCAAAAGTCAGAGGTGTGGGCGTACCCGAATTCAGTTTGATCAGACGGCGTTCACCGTCCCTGAACGGAATTAGCCCGCCCCTGCACCCAAGTACACTTAAAAGATGCCGGATATTAGCCGTCGCTAAAACTGACGCAGGCTTGCGGAAATATACGGATCCGCTAATCTAATAAGGAGAAAGCAATCTTTAGAGGCAGTTAGAATAGAATCAAACGTTACAATTTATTGACCAGGTAATCAAAACAATAATTCAAAACTCCAACGTTACAAGAATAGAATCATCAGTTAACCATACCTGGCAATGAAAAACTACACACAAGTGACATGTGCGGGCAATCAGCTTACTGACTCCTAACCATAGCTGGAACTGAAAACTACACACAGTGGTTGTGCGGGCAATCCTCCTACAGATGCCAAGAACCTTGTGTCCCCTTTCCTTATATACCCAGATATCCAATAACCTACCAAATGGTGGTATTATAATTAGACTTTAGAATTTGCAACCAAATGGCTTCTTGAGATCCTGTGGCAGGGAATACTTATTTACATACAGGAGGGTGTTTTGAATAGGAGATCAGGGGGAGGGCACACTTTTGAGTGGTACATTACGCTTCTCATACTTTAGAACTTCTTTTAGCTTTTCCTTATGATTGGGAGAATGAGACCATTTTACCAGGCGCACTGAGACATTTCAAAAGATATCAAACATGTATGGTTACTTTTTTGTACACATTACATTGCATGAGTTTTCAGTGAATTCTAGGACATGAGGAGAGGGGGGGAAGATGTTGAGATCGTCAGCACAGGGTGTAGACCCCCCAGTGTGCCGCGTCCTGGACGTTGCCGCCACACACGCAAGAGATAGTTCCTGTCTTTTCAGGAGGGCCATTTGTCCTCTCGAGGGGGGGGGGGGGGCAGACAGGCTGGCATCGGGCTTACACCTGCTTCACTAGCAGGACAAACAATATTATAAACATATATACATATAATTTCCCAAATGGTTTCACTACAGTAAACACAAATAAATATCCATACCAGCATGTCTCCTCACTGCTAGGGTGGTAAACATTGAAAAAGTTACCTATTGTAGAATGGGACTTGGAAATTAATATATATCAGAGACATACAGTAATGTAACAAACTTAGAAAACATGAAAATATCTGACAATGATTGAAAATGTAGTCACCACATGAAAACAATCTAAAAATCCTCCACATGCAATATCATCAGATATAATTTCGTTTGACTGCATCAGCCAAATCCTTTAAATTCATGTGAGGGCGAAGGATGTCATGCTGACCAACAAAAAGCTGCTTGGTTTGAAAAAGATTATTGTGAGCTGTGCTTCATATATCGCTACACTGTGGATAATGGACCTTTTTGATTGTGCTAATATGACCACACCTTCAGACTCATTCAGCGAGTCGATTTATGAGTTCAGACTCAGAGTTCAGTCATTTTTGTTACTCGGTGTCCAATTCAAATGAACAAGAAACTGTCACTGTTATGTACTCTTAAGGTCTTTTCATCAAACCAATTATTAAAAAGTGTCATTAAATATATATTTACAACAATGTAATCAACAAAAGCATTTAGTAGAAAATTAAGGTCAATTCTGTGGCACAAAAGATCTGGGCTTTGAATGGTCATGATCAGTCTGAATCTG
>QVTF01007241.1:0-26031 GCA_003573665.1 Oxygymnocypris stewartii | reverse complement strand
TCATCATTGCCATGAGTAAATTAATATAATTCAATCAAAATACATATACATACATAAAATCATTCTAAAAAATATTAAAATGAGATGGAGCACTATGACCGGGCAAACAATCTGAATTATTACACTTGTGTTTTAAAAACAAATGAATCATATTCATTCTGCACAGTGTTGTGCAAAACCAGCGACTTCTTTGAAATCATCTGCCGTCTATCAATGCCATGCATGTAAACCTCTTTATAATGCACATGAGACACACTGAATCAGGAAAATACTCTCTCTTTGAAAATAGCTGACATGATGTAGGGGTTAAAGGGAGATTTCAATGACAAATTCAAATTATGTTTTTCAACCTGAGATTCAAAAGTCGTCGCCTCACGATCGAGGCATTGCTTACAGTAGAAAAGTCTTCCTATATATTCTAGGAAGAAGTACTTACACTGATTCAGCAATTGTGCACTGGACTACATGGCTTCCACTAAACGGTGAGTCCTAAAATAGGCTGCAACCTAAACCTGAGAGAACAGATGTCTTTCACTGAACAATGCATCAGGCATCAGCTACTCTGCAGGAGTACTCAAATACGTCAAACTCGATATCAGTGTCTAACTTTACATCCTACACCTCCTGTGCCAATGTTTACCATGTCAAACCAAGACTCGGATTAAAAAGAGCCTTTCAAACATCCTAAGGTCGGTTTCTGTTCTCTCACTTGGTATAGTGAAAAAGTCCAGTCCTCTTCTCAAATGTCAATATTTTGAAACTGAGCTCTTTGTCCACGTCCTGTCAGGTTGAGCGAGTGCCGCTTACGAAGTTGTAGACCAGAAACTGAGAGGTTCCACAGTAATGTGCAGCGAAGAGTTTGCCGTCAGGCGTGGGATCGGAGAAGGCGATTTCGTCTTTACTTAGATGAGACCCATAGATGAAATTATTCCTGGAGAAAAAGACAAATAAACATTTAACACTTCACTGTGTATTTAGTTTAACACTTTAAAACTGTAGAAAGATTTGTAGATCTCTGATGCTCACAATAATACAGAAAAAAATACTGAAATTATGTGAAATATTAAAATTTAAATTATTTGTATTTTAATATATTTTACAATGTAATTTATTCTTGTGATGGTAAAACTGAATTTTCCTTCTAATATTCTAATTTGGTGCTCAATAAATGTTTATTATTATTATCAATGCTGAAAACACTTTTTGTTGAATAGAAAGTTCCAAAGAACAGCATTTATTTAAAATACAATAGTCTAACATTATAAACGTATTTGCTGTCACTTCTAATACATCCTTGCTGAATAAACATATACATTTCTTAAAGAAACTGTACAAATTTATTTTCATATATTATTTTCAAAAATACCTGTATTAAAACGTTACATTTATACATTTGACAGCATAAAAGTAGTTGTGTTTTAATACATTATAACTACCAATATTTACATATTATAACTAGTTCTGTTAAATGATTAATTGCATCCCAAATACGTTTTTGTTTACATAATGTTTATTTACTGTGTATATTTATAAATACACACACATGCAGTAAACATTTTGAAAAAATGTACGTGTATTTACATGTATATGTTTATATTCATATAACTTATATATAAATATATTTAATATATAAGCATAACATTTTTTTGAAATACATGCATGTGTGTGTATTTATATATACATAATAAATATACACATACATATATAATATAAACAAAAACGTATTTTGGATGCGATTAATCGTTTGAAAACACTAATTATAACATTACATCTGTGGTTATAATTTCTCTTTATTGACAAACTATTTCCTGTTGACACTGTAAATCTGCTTTGACACAATCAGTATTGTATAAAGCGCTATATAAATAAAGGTGACTTGACTTACTAAAAAAAACATTCAACCCTTTACCTGAGGCACTCGATCATGCGTGAGGCGATGCCTCTCCGTCTCATCATGCTGAACACCCAAATACGACTGATGCCACAGAGCGCCGGCTCGGGTACGGTAGAGCAGCACCAGGCCCTCTGACGCTCGTACATGACCTTCTCTCCTTCTGAACCCTCCGGCACGGACTCCTCTATAACCCTGTATCCCTGCACACAGCAGCCGAACAAAACCATCAGATGTAGAACAGACTAAGACGAACACTGCATACAGACGTAACACCTTACGATGTCTTTAATTAGCTGTTAAAAAGCCTCTATATGGAATATGCATGTTTTTCACATTTTCTCTGCTAATTGAAAACAAGTGGAATTCTAATAAATGGGTTTAAAACTTGAAATAATGTAAAATATATTAAATGAGCTTAGAGTACTGCACTCTTATTGGTTTCTAAAAATGATGCATGAATTTAATGGGATAAAATGCATGATATACACCTATAAACATGCTATTAAACACCTGTGTGCTCAGCTGACCTCTTGTATGTGCTCGGCGATAAGACAGCCTGCGACTTTCTTATCATTTGAAATGAAGAGGAAGGTTTTGGTCTGTGATGGGACATTGGTCTCCACTTGCTGAAAGCCCAAGTCGTTGTCCACCATTTCTCTGATCTCCTCAACCTTAAATCAAACCAGACAAATATTATAAACAGATATCATATGTATCAGGAAAGCTTTAAATAGACCGTTTGAGGGCTAGTGAATGGAAGGATATGAGGAAGAGTACCTTTTTAAGTGCGTACTTAGGATCATCAGGGAGAACAAGAATAATCTTGCCATCGGGATACTCTCCCAGGATTCTCTCTTTCTTCCAGCCCTGGAACAGATATTACAATAATGATTTTGAGACATGGGTATATAGTTATTTTGAGATTGTAACCCCTATCCTAAAATGAAAATTAAGCAACACATAAGGTGTCTCTCAAATGTTACACTATATACAACACACACCATATGTTTATGTGAAGTTACAATATTTTTCAAACTTTACTGTAATGTTGAATGGCTATATTAACTCATTTTATCCCAGAAATTAATGAACAAAATGCCACTGAATAAGTACTTATAATACATTGCATTATGTTGTTTCTACATCAGTTTCGGGTAAAAATGTATTTATTATTACTAATTCCAATGTTAGGTGCAATTAATCACGATTAATTACAGGAAAATGTATAGTGAAGTGGTTTATTTGTTTTTTTAATTCTACAGAAATAGTTCTTTTTTAAACACTGATCTTAGTAGAATACATTAAAGAAACAAAACCACTCAAGACTGTGCTTACTGCTGACAGATCTGACTGAAACGACATCGTTATGGTATGGTAGATAACTTTGAATAACATAATAAGTATGTGGATAGGACGCAACAGTTTCTCTCTTGACTCACCACATATCTGACAGCGCTGATGAACTGGTTGTGGAAGAGGAGGTGTTGGGATTCGTCCTCTGGGCTGGTAGGAGAGTACAGCATCCCACACACATTACACGTCTCCGCACCAAACGACTTCTGACCAGCATCCTGTAAAGCACAAAAACAGCCTTCACCAAATATACTGATGTCTTCTTTTTTAGGTGTAACTGTTTATTCCAAAACATAATCATATTTCTGACAAGTATTTGCATTAAGGTCTATAGTTTAAAAAAGCTTCAGACAGAAATACAGTGAAATTATGATTAATTACTCCAAATGGGGATGGGGATAAATTAACCTGAACAAATACACAAAGGTTGTTAGGATATAAGTAGGGATGCACCGAAACCACTTTTTCCCAGTACTCGCCCGATACCGATACTTTTCTTTTTTGTGCTTTCTGATACCGAGTAATGATACCGATATTTTCATTGCATTTGTAATTTTTTTTAAATATTGGGTACAGAAACCAAGAGAGTATATATAATGTTAGTAAGTTAACATCATTTATCAAATAGATACAGTCAAACCAAAATGTATTCAGACACCTTCAACATTTCTCACATTATCCCAGTTTATTCACTATAAATTAGAAAATGGTAATAAAATGACAAGAACTCAGTGTTAAACTGCGTCAGAAAAAATTCAGCTTGATAATGTCAGATAACTTTGATAGAAAGCTATGTAATGGATTACAATCAACCACAAATGATTCATACAGCTGTTAGTATGACAATATTTACACAACTATCAATACTTAGTCGGGCCATGCCTTAATGACAGCCTGTAGTCTCCTGGGCATGCTGTCAACCAGTTCATGCAAACCATAACTTACATTTTTGCATCTCAAATTTGCATACATTTCACTGGTAGCCCACTGTATGAAGAATGCTTTGGTATAATATGTCACAGCTTACTTTATTTTGCTATCCTCACTTACATAAATGAACTATAGTGTCCTGCACCCACTAGTAAAAAATATCAAAAATTATATCTGGTCTCTGAATAATTTGTGGTTTGACTGTATACCCTTCGGTTATATTCACACCTAATTATGCCCATTAAAATCAATTGTACAAGTTTTTGTTACTTTCTCTTTTCTTTTGCGTTATGGTACATCATCTTTAATTGAATAGCATTAGAGCTGCTCCATTGCAGTGGCTTAGTAAGGACAAGTACAGTACAGCCTAGTGCATTTCACACAGACTAGTTTCACTTTCACCAGAAACTCATGCATGTTAAAGGTTAAAAATAAATGATGGTTTATAGTGAATGCCCCTATAAATTGTCTTTTAACGATTTAGTTTTAATCCAACTGATGCGTGCTAAGTGAGCGAACATCAATAAAGATCACACAACAGAAGTGCACTCTCTCTCTCTCCCTCCCCATCGTTAAGTAACATGTGCAATGTTTTACTTGTTTTTGACATATCCGACGGAACTACAAACTCTCCAGTGATGTATGTGAGAAAGGGATATTCACTCGACAAGCTCATGCATCTGAGCCGCCGCACACTCAATCCACTCAGCATGCTTTACTTATCAGCTCACGCACATCCGCTACACAGGCGTTAATACTGAATGTTAAACATCATATTCATCGCATACATATACTTCGTAGACATTCTTAATCTCTAATAACTCCATTCTGCTGTCTGTTGTTGGTGTTTCTTTGCCTGAATATGGCACTTATCACGTGCTGTGTGGTATCGGCGTTTGGTATCGGGGCGAGTACGAGTACAGGAGCTCAGTATCGGGTCCGATACCGATATAAATCTAACTGACTTACATTGCCGGACTGTGCTGCTGGACTAGCAGGTTTGGGACTGGTTTTGTCCTCTTTCTTCTGTTCTGCTCCAGGTTCAACACTAGAATTTTCCCTGAAATGATAACAGAAAGTCATTAAGTCATAGATGTTAAACAGCTTTTCTATAGAATAACTAATAGATTAGAGAACAGAATAGACTCTAATGACATTAATTCTTGAGAATATCATTTCAACAGCACATTATAAACTGAAGAGTGTAATTTCTGCTCTAGCATCAACAAATGGAATTGGAAAAAAAAAATGACAGATTAACGACTTTCTCAAAAAGTTGTCCTGAACAAAATGATAGCAGCTCAAACTCATGGCATTGGTTGGTTTCAAGGTTTCTTTATTTGTCACATAATAGTTATACAGGGCATAACTACAAGTGAAATGCAATCGAATCAGGTCCGCTCAGTGGACAGTGCAAAACAATAAGAATACAAATTATATAAGTAACGTAACACAAGGGCATACATATGGTAAGAAAATGAGAAATAAGAGTTTAAAAAAAAAAAAAAAAAAAAAAAAAAAAAAACACTGGTTGTGTCAGTGTTGCTCTAACAAACAATGCTCTGATACGCAGATCCACATTATTTATTTCTCAGGCGAATTAAAACTAAATAGCTTACTTATAGTTGTATATTAAACTGAGATATGAGAAAGCATTTTGACAAAAAATTACACTTCAACATGATATTGTGCTTTTTCACAGACATGAAAGCAAGTTTTTAGTTTTCAAATCTATAATGAAAGTCCTTTGAATTACCGGTCGTTGTTTTCTGTTTGAGTCTTTGGATCAGGTTCTGGTTGGGGAGAGGGTTTCAGTTTATTATCTGTGAACACAAGGTAGTTAAAATCATTTTAAAATGGAAAAAATAAATACATAATTTAGGGATGCACGATGTGTATCAGAATCGGCCGATAATGCCTTTAAATGTAAATATCGGCATCGGCCCGATATGAAAAATGCTGCTGATATGTCTTGTCGATAAGAGGAATACATTAACTCACATGTGCTCAGGGTGTGCTAGTGATTAGATTACGTCAACAGTGTGATTAGATCACGTCAACAGTGTGGCTCATGCTTGAAGCACAGTTTTGACTGAATGATGATTAGATTCACTATTTTGGATCGCTGCGTTTAAACTGAGAAAGCACGTAAAGAATGACGTGTTCGGTGTATGATAGAGTAAAGAGTAATAGCACGCAGCGGCAGTCTCCCCCGGGTCCTAATGCCCGCTCGGTAAAGAGTTTTAATTCTGTAGGGGCGTGTTGGCCTACTTCTAATAAAATGAAATCAAAATACACACATAATATTTAGACTGTGTTTCCGATTAAATAAAGCAGTAATTGATGCAATAAAATCCTGAGTATGTTTTGATTTAAAGGTCAGAATCTAAAGTTTATATGAACAAAAAAAATATAATAATAAATCACAAACATGACACAAATTATTGTATGTACTCATTAATGTGTAATATGTTATTCATTATTCATTAATATGTAATATGTTACACATTTTAAACAAATTAGGTGTTCTAAAATTTTCAGAATTTCTACAACTCTTGCTTTAGACCATTTACAAATGTTAAATCTTAAAATAAAAGGTTAAAGATACCACTGCATCTTTCTGAAACAAAATGCAGGCATCAATATATAGTTTATTTATAGTTATTTTCAAATCTTCAATGTACTGTCATTAAAAAATTACTTTATTATTGTTTATTTAATTCTAACAAATACGTTAGTTAAAAACTAATAATTTTTTGAACTAATGAAAATAATTAGCTTATAATTTCTGCACAGGAGAGACTTGGTGTTGTTTCCAAACAATAGGAAATATATCGGTATCTGCTTCGTTTATCGACCAAAATAAGTTGAAAAATATCGGCATATCGAATATCGTGCATCCCTAAAATAAATAGATATGTATTATTACACATACTGTCAAAGATAATTCCTTTAGCATGTGTTTAACACTTTAACACATTCATTATCTGGGTTTAAGATCCACAAGTGTCGATTATGAAACTAGCATTGCAAGACAGAGAGAAGTCAGGCTTTTTGTGTTTGATTTAAAAACAAACAAATCAAATATTGGTTACCTGCAGCAGTGGAGATGCATGGCTTTCTCTCCACTACTGGTTTGGACTGGACTTTAACTGATGAAGAGGACTGCTCTGGTTTCACCTGGGAGAATGACACATTTTGGGATTAATTGTAGTGGTTGTTTATAGTGTAAGCATGAAGACATTTCGTAAAGAGAATATGCATTTCATTCAAATAATGTGTAGAATATATTTTAGACTTTAAATTGTAAGTCTGACAGCTAACAAAAACAAATAGTACATCCTTCCTCAACAACCTGTAGAATTTGAGGTATCAAGTCAAAAATGATGCTGATCGTATTATTTGCTGAGGTTTAATATTCAGGGACGAGGCTCTGCTGTAATTCCTACTTTACAAATGACTGTGTATGTTGTTTAAAGAAGCCTTGTTTGCTCACCAAGGCTGCATTTATTTGATCAAAATACAGTAAATATTGTGAAATATTATTATAATTTAAAATAACTTTTCTTATTGAATATTTTTTTTAATGTAATATATTCCTGTGATTAAAGCTGAATTCAGCATTATTATCAGCATCAATAATCAGCATTATTACTCCAGTCTTTAGTGTCACAATGTCTTTTAGAAAAAAGGATAATATGCTGATTTGCTGTTTAAGAAGCATTTTTTTTATTATGAATGCTGAAAACAGTTGTGCTGTTTAAAGGTGCTGTATGTAGGATTATGACTCTACTAAAGCATAACAATACCATTATACACTCACTGGCCACTTTATTAGGATCACCTTGCTAGTACCGGGTTCGACCCCCTTTTTCCTTCAGAACTGCCTTAATTATTCGTGGCATAGATTCAACAAGGTGTTGGAAACATTCCTCAGAGATTTTGGTCCATATTGACATGATAGCATCACGCAGTTTCTGCAGATTTGTCGTCTGCACATCCATGATGTGAATCTCTCGTTCCACCACATCCCATAATGCTCTATTGGATTGAGATCTGGTGACTGTGGAGGCCATTTGAGTAAAGTGAACTCATTGTGATGTTCAAGAAACCAGTCTGAGATGGTTTGAGCTTTGTGACATGGTGCATTATCCTGCTGGAAGTACATCAGAAGATGGTACACTGTAGTCATAAAGGGATGGACATGGTCAGCAACAATACTCAGGTAGGCTGTGGTGTTTAAACGATGCTCGATTGGTACTAAAGTGCCCAAAGTGTGCCAAGAATATATCCACCACACCATTACACCCCCACCAGCAGCCTGAACCGTTGAGACAAGGCAGGATGGATCCATGCTTCCAAGTTCTTTACGCCAAATTCTAACCCTACATCTAAATATATCGCAGCAGAAATCGAGACTCATCAGATCAGGCAACGTTTTTCCAATCTTCTATTGTCCAATTTTGGTGAGTCTGTGTGAATTGTAGCCTCCGTGTCCTGTTCTTAGCTGACAGGAGCGGCACCCGGTGTGGTCTTCTGCTGCTGGAGTCCATCTGCTTCAGGGTTCGATGTGTTGTGTGTTCAGAGATGGTATTCTGCATATCTTGGTTGTAACGAGTTATTATTTAAGTTACTGTTGCCTTTCTATCATCTCTAACCAGTCTGTCCATTCTCCTCTGACCTCTAACATCAACAAGGCATTTTCGTCCACACAACTGCCGCTCGCTGGATATTTTCTCTTTTTCAGACCATTCTCTGTAAACCCTAGAGATGGTTGTGTGTGAAAATCCCAGTAGATCAGCAGTTTTTGAAATACTCAGACCAGACCGTCTGCCACCAACAACCATTCCATGTTCAAAGTCACTTAAATCCTATTTCTTCCCTGTTCTGATGCTCGGTTTGAACTTCAGCAAGTCCTCTTCACCACATCTAGATGTCTAAATGCATTGAGTTGCTGCCATGTGATTGGCTGATTAGCAATTTGTGTTACCGAGCAATTGAACAGGTGTACCTAATAAAGTGGCCGGTGAGTGTATGTTTGCAGATATTTAAGAAACATACTAAGTTAATATACTTGTTTACCTGAAAAACAATGCTACAGTCAGTAATTCTCCTTTGAAAATGTGTATTCCGGGCTGGAATGTATGTGTTGTGTGAAACCCTCCCACTGCCAGTTTACCCAATTGTATTTCGGCACCAGTTGGCCATTTGGTGGAAAACACAGTGCATTTCATTTCATTCATCGTCATGTGTGCTTTGTTCTTGTTGGTGTCGTTAATCTGGCAACCTGCATGTGCATCAAGTCTGAAAAGGAGGGGCTGGTGAAAAAACCCTCTCCAATATTTTGAATTAGGACTGCAATACCTAGTGTCAATCCTACATACAGCACCTTTAATATGTAGAAAATGTTATATAAACACATACAAAAAAAATTCAGCATCCTTTGATGAATATAAAGTTCAAAAGAACAACATTATTTGAAATTAACACCTTTTGTAAAATGATAAGTGTCTTTACTGTTAAAAAAAACCTAACTAACCCTAAACCTTTGAACATGTTGTGTAATGTAAGGCATTTTAAGATGCCAAACGGTTGTGTATGTGTGTCTGCATGAATGTTTCACCTCATTTTTGGGTACTGCTGGTTTGCTTGTCTCCTCTTCAAGACCATCGAGGTCAAAGTCATCTGGTGAATACTTGCGTCTGGGTGTGTAGGGTTTATACTCCACCACTGGTTTGGGGCAGGTGATTCCATTAGGCATGGGTGGCGCCTGAGCCGGAAGTGCCCTCCTGGGTTCATTGGAGCCCACTTTGGGCACACTTTCCGGCACAGGAACCTGTACAGGGGTGGTGGTCGGGGTGGGAGAGACCGTTGGAGTGTCGGTCTCCTTGGACGAACCATCTGACTCGCCTGATCCGATTTCAGCTTCTTAACACGGGTCCAAGTCAACTTATCCCGCTGAAGCTCCACCTGCCTGAGCCTCTGATAGCGGGAGAGTTTCTTCTTCTCCTGAGTCTTGAGCGGCAAAGACACCTGGCTGAGGAAAAATCGTTTCTTAAGCGTGCCATCCTCTGGTTTGGGATCATCAGCCTCAAAACTAGAAGTTTCGGGGGGAGCTGCATTTTCAGACGCCTCTTTTTCGGTTTCGCAAACCTCTGTAGATTCACTCGCCTCCTGTTGTTGCTCAATATTTTTCTCATCTGAAGTTCCCGGGGCATCGGATGCAATATCATCCGCGATTTCTTCACAGAGAGCAAGGAGGTTGAGCTGTCGAGGTTGGGGTTTCTTAGCGGCAGCTGCCCTTTCTTCAGCTAAAGCAGCTAAACGTGCTTTCGTCCGAGCCTGCGGGTTCATGGCCTGCTTTTTAGGAAGCCCTAGCAAGGAGTCTGTCGCACTTTCCTGGGGCAAAGAGGGTGAAGAAGTGACCTCCTTACACGTCACAGCTTCACCTGTTTGTTTTTTCACCGTTTGCTCCTCCTCCAAATCCTCATAAGTTTCAATCTCCACCACACAATGTTCAATCTCAATATCGTCATCCAGAAATGCTTCCGAGTCCGGGAGAAACACTTTTGCCATGACGGTACTTTGTACACTGTCCTGCAGGGAACACGTGTTCACGACTTCTAACTCATCCATGTCGGAAATGTCTTTACCGGCGAAGGAGTGTTTCGTGATGCTGGTTTCTTGGATGACTTTGAAAAGCGCCTCTAGAGGTGGAGGAGATTTGCTCATCACATCTACTTTTGCATCCACACTCACTGTGATTTTCTCAATAGTGTCAGACGGAAGCTCCTTATGCTCTTCGACTTTGCTCACTCGCGGTTCATGAAGCGACTGCAGATCGCTTATACTGGCCACGTGGATTTGGTCAGGTTTGGGTAACGTTATCTCCTCACTTTGAAGGTCAAGCAATCGTCCATAATTGTGCTCTATTTGCACAGGAAACAAGGTTGCGACTGTTTTAATCGTTTCAGAGATGGATGGCTTTTCTTTCTTTACTCTTGAAACATATTTTTTGTTTCCTTTCTTCAAGACAGACATATTTTGAGATTTTTTATCTCCGGAGACTCTCAGCTTCCCCTCATCTTTCCGCCGTCTTCCTCTCGTGCCTTTCTTTTGTGGCGTTTTTAAGCGAGATGACCGTCGAACAGGTTTTCTGTTTTCTTCACTCGGCTGTGCTTGATGTTTCTGCTTAGACGACTGAGCTTTCAATGCTTTGTTTTTTGGAGGTCTTCCTCTCAAAGACTTCTTGGGGATCTGAGTTTTATCTGATTCCACGAGACTTTGATCTATTTTAGTTTTCTTTACTTCAGGTTCAGAAGTTGACATCTTTCTTTTCTGGCCAGGCATCCTAGGGGAAAAATGACAGAGCAAGTTACATTTCAGTTTTAAATTAAATTAATATGTGATCGTGTTTGCTTAAAACATTTTTTGTGTAAAATCTATTTAAATACCAGTGAATTAGATATAAAAAATCTTGCAAAAGTAAACAAAAAGCAGATCAACAGAAATACTAAATGCAGAAGATGAGCAGCTGTCATCCATCAGAAAGGATTTATTAAGTGACAGTTGAGGCAACTGTCTGATATTTAACTTACAATAAACGCTCCTACAATCTCTACTAACAGTAACGCTATTATCTCTATTCGTAGTGTATTAAAATAACGCAACATAAATCATATAATCTTAATTTCAAATCATATAATCTTAATTTCAACACACATTGACATGTCAACAGCTCAGATCAGAGTCTCTGCTTCTCCAAAGATGAGAAGTATGAAGTTAACATGAGTCATTTATTCTCATTTCCAGTGTATAATAACATGCCATGATGATTTGAACAGTATATAAAAAGCATTAAATAAACTAATCATATATTTTGTCTCATCAGTCTGACGTCGAGAAGAAAGTTAGCAGAGCTGGCTAACTCCGTTAGCTGTCTCCTTATAAAGCCAACGGCATTCACTACTGTCGATTATATATTACAAGTGAGTAAATAAGACTTACATAAAGCTATTATAACGGGTGGAAAAAGAAACGGCAGTAATAAAGCACAGTGCCGAACTTACCTATCTTTCCTGTTTCTAAACAACAGCTGTTTTCCGCTGTGTGGAGCAAAGTTTAGCCTCACTTCCGGTGCTGAGTCTTCTTCGGCGAATCATCTGTGTTACCGAACGACTAAACGACACCTACTGGAATAGAGGATAGATAGAAATATAATTCCTCTACCTATAAAGTAGAAAATTCGTATTGCTTTGTAATGTGAAAGTATTATTATATTTTAACCCCGCGCGCGCGTGTGCTTGTGTGTGTGTGCTTTTGTGTGTGTGTGTGTGTGTGTGTGTGTGTGTGATATCATGTATACATTATTTTTCTAATGATATATTGTATTTTTTATTTTTAGAAAAGTATGAATAATACATTAATAATTTTTATAATGATAACTATTATCTAAAATTTATATTTGATATTTTCACGAATGTATTGTAATTATTTTACTACCTATTAAAGTTACTTTGTCTAGTTGCATATATAGTAAATATAATATGAGATAAAATAAAGCAATTATATAAACAGTTTAAATTATTACCGACTGAAAATGGCGGCGCGTGTACATGCTGCGGCTTCTGTCTCTCCCAACAGAACGGTGTTTTCGTGTTTCTTGTCTTGTGAGTCGCAGTGTTTTTGTACGTCTTCGTCGCGTCTATCTGTTTTAAAGCTCTATATCTACCATGTGCCTATGCTACTTTATCTATCTATTTATATATATATATATATATATCATTGTTTTTTGTATATATATTTTTGACTTGTCCTTACTTGTATATTTGTAATAGCTGCATTTTATATATGTATGTGTATGTGTATATATATTTGATTTGTATTATCTGTATTTACGTTCTACTGTTAGTGTTTAGTGTTAACTGTATGCACCAAGGGTCTGAGAGTAACGCAATTTCAATTCTCTGTATGTGTGTACAGTACATATGGCAGAATTGACAATAAAGTTGACTTTGATTTTTTTTTTCTTTACTTTATGTACAGAATATCTATTTTTCTGTCTCAGTGCAGTTTTGGACACTAGATGTCAGTAACGCTCTTCTGATTGGCCGCAGCGGAACTCCCAGAATCCTCCGCGAGGCGCGGAATCTGAGTGTTTACATGATGGAACAGAAAAATCAGGAGTTCTGAAACACGCATTACTATTTATGATATACTTGCCTTGTTTTATTCTTATGTTCGGATACATGTAGCGCATGATGTTGTTATATAAATAGCCGAAAGGAATATATTAATCAGTCAGCTGTGTGAAATAGCGAATGTCAACTTTATGTCGAATTACTTTGATAACGTTACTGACTTGTGTGTGGAAGTGAGCAGACCGAAGGAGTCTGACAGACTGAATGAAGATGAGTGCTCCAGATCTGAGCCCTGCTTCCAGCACATCTGCAGACTCCAGAGAGAAACTCCAGGATCTGCTGAATGCCGTGAGAGAGATCCATGACACGGCTCTGCAAGGTGCACGAGCTTCCTCTTCTCGGCACAAATAAACACTGTAGATCAAGTGATATTTGCATTATCTTACTGATACAGTAGATATTTAAAAATGAGATAATTGAATATCTTAAGATTTTTAATAAATGCAGTGCACTCTTTTTATATATATTTAAATATTATAAATGTGTGTGCATATATAATATATATGTGTTTGTGTGTGTGTGTGTGTGTGTGTGTGTTGTATATATATATATATTATATAATGTATTCTTTAAAAAAAAGCTAAAGCTATTTTTACCGAATTAATTAAATTTCAATAATCAATTTCAAATCAATTGAAAACAATATGTTTTTGCTTTTGCACTGACATCAGTTTTTCTCATTTTCAGAATTGCAGGCAAAAATAGCCAAACTGAAGAAAGAGCGCTGTCTGTAAGTTTAAGGCTTACTGTATAAGAACATATACTTAATAAGTTCCATGAAGATTTCTGATAAATCAGTTTGACTTTTAAATAGACTGATATTTGGTGGTCATTAAAGAAAATGAAAGGTTTTCTTCTGATTAAAGTATTCTGTAATGTCAGATATGATCTTAACTGTTATAATTCTGCTTTCCTCTCAGAGATGCTCAGAGACTGGGTGAATTTCACAGCAAGAACCAGCAGTTACGAGAACAACAGAAGATCCTGCAGGAGAAGATCCGACACTTAGAGGACAGGTGCTCTGAAAATGACTTTTTTAGCAATACAAATATATATATTTTTTCTAATCTTATCATAAGTTGCTGTCTTGTTTGTCTCTGTGTTTAGGGTGCGTTCTGGACCATGTGACCGTTGCGCTGTGACGGAGAAGCAGATTAAAAAGACCAACACTGAGTTTGAAGATACTAATCAGAAAAATCTGTCTGTCATCTCTGAACTTGGTGAGCATTTTTGTTTTATTATTATTATGTATTGTATTGCGTCTCATCCGTGAAACAATTACTATCTCTATTACTATCAACCCAGCTGTAATGTGTGTTGCTGAGTTTAGAGGCAGAGAGGAAGACTCTGAAAGATGAAAACAGGAAACTGAGTCTTGAGCTGGAGCGACTTAGAAAGTCCGGGTGAGTCTCAAAGTCAAATGATAAAATGCCTCCACATGTCTGTGGAGATGTGTAACGATAAAGTGCATCGCATGAGCGTCTGTTTTAAGTGGATGTCTCTGTCTGTGTGTCTAGTTCTCCGCAGAATGTGTCTTCTGAGGCCGAGGAGGGGATGATCCCAGACTCTCCTCACCGTCCGCTGTCCTTACCTGTTGCCAGCAAGATGAAACGACGGAAAGAGCAGAACCGCATCCGCTACGCTGAGACACCACTATCACTCTCATACCCTGGTAAGACACTCATGAGAGTTTTAAAATGAGCGAAAAAGGCCTCTGGCCTTCATGCATAATTACCAAAATTGCTTTTTAAATGGAAACTTTTTTGAAGTATTGAGAGTTTTAATTATTATGTATATATACAAATTGTTATTCACTAATTTAGCTATTTGAAATTATATATATATATATATATATATATGTATGTGTGTGTGTGTGTATATATTGGGGGTTGAACGACTTTTTGATTTGTTCTTTTGTCTTTGGGGCGTTATATTTCTCACAGATTTCTGCTCGTTCTAAATCAGATACGTTACAGATAAAGTTGCACAGTAAAGATTACATTCATATGAATGCATTAGTTAGAGAGCGATTGCGTGTAGTAATTATACCTGGCAGCATCTCTCTACTAGTAGAGAAGCTGTGGGCTTTAGTTATTAAGAAATATATTCTAGAACTTCTCAGTTTCTAAGCTATTTATTGAGAAATCACAGAACAGTGTTGACAGTACATTTCTGCGTTGAATGATTCTGTGTGCGCGATCTGTGCGTGATGTATTGTATGTGCTACTCCCTACACTATGTGTGTGTGTTACAGTACAGCAACGCATTAGATTAGAACGTGATTAACTTACCTGTACAATAAGCTGTTTAAAACGTGCATTCTCCCATTCAATTTCAAGCATCCTGTAATAATTTCACATGTCTTGTGGAGCGTTATCTGAGTATGCGTTTATCGTTTGTTTGGAAACGGAGCATATTTTCTTATCCTGTTGCGCACTCTATAGAACCAGCGACTAATCGACGTCAAGCTGAAAGCGTCATGGCAGAGCACTGAAGTCGACTAGTCGATTAGTCTGTGCAACCCAGGGGTGGACTGGGACAAAAGTTCAGGCCGGGAAATCTCACAATCATCCAGGCAGAGCCGATCCTCCCTATATGCAGAATACGCAAGCTGTGTTGGGCCCCCGAAACACCAGGGGCCCGCCATGCTCTCAAAGATGTTTTAATTTTAGCTTCGTTTTTGAATCTAGAGGATATATTTAGAGGACAATAAATGTGTTCTTCTATACAAGCTGCACATTGACTACTCTAAAAATATTAAAGTTTCATTTGTGTGGTATTGTCCCTTGAGAAGATATACTAAAGAGTTATATTTAATACAAAAATGACATAATATATTTTATTTGTAATAATTTGCAGAAGCCAGGCGAGAAGAGCTGTCTGTGCCCTTCAGCAGTAATGGCAGAGGTGTGTTGGTAGCTGAGACATGTGAAATGGACGTCACTTGTATTGCAGGTATTATGAGCTGATTTTCATCTAGAATTTATATTATTAATACATACATATTATGTTTAACCAGTAAGATAACAGTCATTGTGAGTTTAAAGGTATTTTTCTTAAAAAAAGTATAAATATGCATCTATTAAAGAATTTAAACTTAAAGGGGTCATCGGATGCCCATTTTGCACAAGCTGATGTGATTCTTTAAGGTCTTAATGAAAAGTCTATAATATACTTTGGTTAAAATTTCTCAATGGTAGTGTAAAAAAACATTCTTTACCCTGTCAAAATCAGCTCTGTTTTCAGCACGCTGATCTAGTCCATGTTTCTTTAAATGCTAATGAGCTCTACTGACTCCGCCCCTCTCTTCCGTGGAGTGACGAGCAGACCATAGATATGTGTAGATTCCCCCCTATTCGACCACTCCAGATACGTTGACGCGTCAGCCATCTCGCATTCACCATAATAATCCATGAATATTCAAAGATATACAAGCGTATAACTTGCTGTTGTAGACGCACACAGTCAATGCGCTCAAAGATACGCAGACCGTTCCAAAAAGGGCAGATGTCTTACGTATCGCGGCCCAAAGAAACAGTCGATAATGAGGCATCTAGGTATATATATATCTAAGGAGCATACTAAACTTAAGCTGTGAAACTGGCTAACTAATACATTATTAGGAAAGGCGATTTGCAAAGATTAATAAAAACCCTTATACTCACTTCGTCTGTAGATAAAGCTGGATCACAAATGATTCGGGTGAACATAGACGCATTTATGTAGATCGGGGATCGGTGCATTCACTTTAAAGTGAAAGTAACGTTAATCCTCTGCGTCTTCAGCGGGTCAGATGTCGAGAGTAAATGACGACTGCTATATTCATTATTACATCCAACAACAAAACACCTCAAACGCTTATTAGGAGACATCTTGTCTTCCCCTGCACCGGAGTCGACACAATGGCGGACTCAGCTCACTCAGGGCGGGTCTAAGGTAAGACGGTCTTGTCAATCAACTATCGTGGGAGGGGCTTGTGCAGAACTACATCATTCTGACAGGAATCTCAGAACAGCCTGATTTGAGAAAGATGATTTTAAAATAGGGATTTAAAAAAAACAATGTGTGGATTTTTATCATTATGGGATGGATGTGTACACACACTACCAACACACATTTATGTTCAAAGTGAACTTTGCATCCGATGACCCCTTTAAATTAATTACAATATACGTTTTCTTTAGAAGTTTAGATGATGTTCTTTGTAAGGATAACATGAATGTGTTTTTTATTTTAGAGCCTCAAACAAAGAAACACTTCAGGACTGTGGTTCCTGAGACCTGCCGTATGGACGTCTGTCTGGAACAGGTTCTGTATCTTCATCAAAACACAATCTCAGTCATGTGTTGTATCCCAAATGCCATTTTAGATTTAATTTCAGCTGTGCATTTGAAGATGACCATGCTTAGTTATACATGGAAAACCCGCCAGTGTTTAGAAGTCTGTTCACATGTCAAATGTGTTTTCCCTCCAGTTTGATGATAAGATGATGATGATCTTCACGCTGAACGAAACCAACAACCTGAGTCAAACGACTGCACAAACATGTAAAGAAACTCTTAAATCCAAACAAACTTCCTGATGAGCTCTTAATAATAACCGAACGGTATCTGGAGCAAATACTTTATAATAATAGCTCTTTTTTCCAGAGTCACTGCAGTCCAGAATGACGAATCGCTGTCCGTTTTGCGTTGCCATCCGTTGGGTTTCTCGAGAGCTGCCGCCGCCTGCGGTCGACTTTCCCCACACACCTTCAAACACCAGCAAACGTGTGCCAGTTAAAGGGAAGAGAAACATACGGATGGCAGGAAAAGAGAGATTTCTGATTCCAGCCTGGATGATCCTGAAGAAACTGAAATCACGGGGATGATGTTTGCTTCCACTCCAACTAACAATCGTATAAAGAACAAGCTTCAGGAAACAACGGTTAGACACAGTCAGACCGAAGCAATTCAGGTTATCACATCATTTTCCCATTTTAAAACAGTTTCAATAAATAAATACCATTAAAACACACTTGAGTCGGTTTTTAACTGTTATATTTGTAGGACTTAAAGAAAGGAATGTTTGGACCAGCACACGCCTCGCAAAACTTCTCTTCAGAACCAAAACATTCCTTTTCCATTCGGTAATGCAGATCGATTATGAACAGATTCCATTAATAGTTCTTGAGTAGTTCAAGTTGAATGGTTTTACTGATGTTTTTGATTATTTGGTCTTTATTTGTCACAGATCAGAGCTGGAGTGTTGATCCAGGAGCTGATCTGGATCAGTATGATACGGAGAGCTCTCTTCACCCAGAGGTACAAAGGTTTTTGATATATATATATTATTTATTTTATTCAGCAAGGAAGCATTAAATTGATCAAAAGCAACAGCAAATACATTTATAATGTTACAGTGCTGTACAAAGACATTTATAATGTTATAGTGCTGTACAAAGACATTTATAATGCTGTTCTTTAGAACTTTTTTTATCCATCAAAGAAGTCTGAAAAAAACATATCACAACAATATGAAGCCTGTGTGCATATATGCATTTAGAAATGATATATGCACACTAGCATGTATGATTTCTGAAGGATCATGTGATACTGAAGACAGGAGTTATGATCCTTCAGCTTTATTCACAAAAATAAATGACATCTTACAATATATTTAAATGGAAAATAGTTATTTTTGTAATGTTTGTTAATTGTAATAATGTTTCAGAATATTACTGTTTTTACAATATTTTGTATCCAATAATGGTGAGCATAAGAGACTTATTTCTGGTTCAGACTGGTCATTTGATTATTTTAGCTGTATGTCACCAAAGCAAAAAGTAAAAATATGACCTTTTCCCCCAAATTGCATTAGGCCAGAGCAGACATAGAGACGCCGGACACTGACTGCACGTTTGTGAGTCACAGTCTCCTGCTGAGAGGCCAGAAGAGGACGGGACAATCCCAAACCACTGGTATTACATGAATCAACAGCTGATTTGATGCATTTCTTCACCACCTGTGGACAACATCTACATGTGATTGATCAACAGGAATCGGCGGAAGGCAAACGACAGCCTTGCTGACATCTTCGATAAGACCGGATATGGAGAATATGAGTCGTGTCCACAGGAACAGAGTTATGATCCTGAACGAGACGAGACATTCGAGGAGGAGAGAGAGAAAGATGAGGATGAGGAAGAACAAGTGGTAGCAGGTGATGTTTTGTTTTCGGTTTCATCATTTACGATTTGATTTAATTGTTTTGCTCTTCAAATGACAACGAAAGTCTTCCAGCAGCGTTGCTGTATTTTGTCTTTTATCTTGTAAACCTTTTGAACAAACATGTTGCGATTGTTCAGATGAGTTCCTCCGGCCTGCAGACCCCAAACGAGTGACGTCTGACAGTAATACATCCAGCAGGCGAGTAATATATGATACTTTTATTGGTAATAAATGTACTTGAGCTGCTTTGGAAGGATTTATATTGTGAAAATCACTAGATACATTTGAGTATAATAATGTTATGAGATACTATTATAGATTTTTTTTTATATGTATATTTTATTATAGGGTTTATTGTTTTGCATTTTTGCTAAGTTTTAGCAAGTTTACTAATTTTGATGTGTGTTGTTGGTATTTTTATTAGTTATTATTTTGTAAATGTTTATATCTTTTTTTATGAGTTAGTTATTTCAGTTTTATTTTTAATACATCGTTAAACTAAATTAGAAGTCTGAAATATTTCTTTATTTCATTAATGTTATTTTATTTCAAATAACACGTTTGAGTTTAGATTTACTAAAGTTGGTTTGAAAGTTGTTTTTTTCATGCAAAGAACTTCAGATTGCAAATCTATGGCCGTTTCCGACACTGAATAATAATAAAAAAGGTTATTGCGACTTTTTATCTCACAATTCTGACTTTTTTTCACAGAATTGTAAGATTTAAACTTGCAATTGCGAGTTATAAAGTCTGAATTGCAAGTTATAAAGTCAGAACTGTGCAATATATCTCGCAATTGCGAGTTAAGTCCAGTTGTGAGACGGAAAAGAGACTGTTCTCAAAATTGCGAGTTTATTTTGCAGAATTATGACTTTAACTCGCAATTGCGAGTTTATTTCATGCAATTATGAGGAAAAAAGTCAGAATTGTGAGCTAAAAAGTAGCAATTACCTTTTTAATTTTGTATTTAGTGGCGGAAACGGGCTTGCATACAAAGCTTCAAATGCATATGGTGCAAAACAAATACAGTGTCTTAAAGTCAACAAAACAAATGAATACAAATGCTTCAAATAATACTATTAGCAAAATAAATGATCCATGAAGCATATTTTTTAAAGACATTTGTACATCTTTTGCTTTCTGTTCCAGGAATAAGTCTTTTGCTTCTGTGGAAGTTGTGCGTAAGAAAGACGAAAGGAGAAAAATGAAAGGCCACTATTGTAAAGAGTGTGAAAATGTGAGTCACTATATGACCAAATATATCTCCTAAATAATGAAACCATTGATCATTTACAGCGTTGTTGTTTCAGTACTATGCAGATCTTCCAGAGGAAGAAAGACAGAAAAAACTGTCTTCCTGTTCACGTCATCGCTACCGCTACATCCCACCGTCCACGCCAGAGAACTTCTGGGAAGTGGGTTTCCCGTCAACACAGACCTGTGTGGAAAGAGGTACTGCATCGTGTCTTTCTGACAAATTGCAGAAATGAATTGGCGAAACTTTGAAATCGTGCACTATTAAGAACTATATAGCACTAACAATGCTACATTATATTTGTACAAATGCATTGTTTTCACAGCACATACAGTAACTATGAGACTTTGAATCTATAGACGTCCTGTGAAAGGAAGAATGACATTATTTGATCAGTTTATCTGCTCATTCTTTGCTCTCAACAGGCTACATCAAAGAGGACGACCAGCCAGACGTGCGGATACGCAGGAGACGGCCGTACCTCGCCATGTTTTCACCGAAAGTCAAGTCTCAAAAACATCCCTTATAAGTTCAGATATGATTTCAAAACCACACTGGGACTAAATGGATGAATATGTAATTCTATCTGCTCATGTCCTGAATTATAGCTGCTTATTTGATTTCCTTTTATATGTACTTGTGTCATTTGTGAGTAATTCAGTGTCCTCAGATCTTAAGAAATGACCTTGAGTAATAAACAAACCTCGTTTTGTCTATAAGAAGAACTGCGAACATCTTTTTTGACGTTTTGTACTCTTGATTTTGAATGTAATTTGTACAAAAATAATTTGATCCTATAATAAAGTTGTTTTTAAAGAGTATTTGTTTTCAGTACATATGATTGTGCGAAGGTTCAGTGGCAAAATTATTTAGCAAACAAGTAAACAGTAAAAATCTGCTTTCTGCCTTTTATATAATTGTAATTTTTTTATTCACCCTATAACATTTTCTGAATAGTGCATATTTTTAGACTTCTATAGTTAATGATAATATTAATATATATTTGTTTATTTTCAACTCTTGAAAATACTATCTAATTTGGTATTCCTGGTCAAAAATGACTGGCGATGAAAAAATAAAATCTTGGATTCAATCTTTAAAAAAGCATTTCTACACATTGCAGAATTTCTGGTGTAAGCTACACACCATGTAAATAAAGATATGTAATATTGCTTCTGTGTTCTATGATCTCATTTTTTTTAAATAAGAGAAAAAAAACACAGATGGTCAATTCAATTATTTTATTACATATTGCAAAAACTGATTTAAAATACTAAGAAAAGTTGTTTTATAATATAATACATGGGTTAATTTGATAATAGAAGCTTTAGAAATACAATATCATAAAATGTAGCTTCAATATACAGTAAATGTCAATCAGTTCAAACAGAATAATCACAGTATTTTTGCAGGTCTCAATTTTGGGAGTTATTTCTATATTAAAAAAAATCCAAATACCCTTAAAATATTATAACCATAAATCAACCTGCAATAATTGTGAATAATGTTAACATACATGGACAACAAACACATTGCACTAATAACACTAATATGTTTATGGTGACTTGACATTATGTAAAACTATTTTGAAAACCAGAGAGTTATGGGGCTCATGTTTTCCATGTATCTTATGGATTCTCATACAGAGTACTGATGTAAGGTGTGACAGTATTCAGGATATGATCCAGGATCTCAAACGTAAACACCGCAGGACAACGATGTGCACAGTTCAAACACTAACAGCACTTACAAATGTTAATAAGTGCAAAACAAATCTACATTAAGTGACTACACTCTTAAAATAAAGGTGCTTCACAGCGATGCAACAGAAGAACCCTTTTGTGTAAACGGTTCCATGAAGAACTTTAACATCTGAAGAACCTTTCTGTTTCACAAAAGCTGAAAGAAGGTTCTTCAGATTATTAAAGGTAAGAAAGAGATGTTCTTTAAAGGACCTTTGACTGGATTGAACCAGAAATGGTTCTTCTATGGCATCGCTTGAAGAACCTTTTAAGCACCTTTATTTTTAAGCGTGTAAAATAAACTTGTCATATTAGTACTAAAAGAATTACGGTAAGTGATAAACACCTGCTTGTTTCTTCCATTTCTTATTTGGCATGTAACTATAGAAGCATGTTTCCACCATGGAATAAAAAATAAAAAAGGTATCGTGACTCTTTAATCCCACAAATCTGACTTTTCCCCTAAATTTTTTTCGAAAGCAAAACTCTGACTGACCCTGATCCCTTTTTTCACCACAGATTTAAAAAATAAAATAAAAAAACTCACAATTCAGACTTATCTTATCAAAATTTTAAAATTATATTTTGCAATTTGACTTCTTTCTCAAAATTCTAAGTTTTTAACAGAATTGGAAGAAAAAAAACAGATTTGTGAAATACAAACTCAAAACGGCAAGTCACAATTGTGAGTTTCAAATTTCTTTTAATAAAATATTACAGTATTTATTTTTATCTTGTGGCCGAAACAATGTAACTCAGACTGAAAATAAGCATATAAAAACAGTAACAAATCATTTTGGGTGTTGCAAGATGAAAATAATCTCATTGAGGCTATTGCTTTGGTCAATTTATAAAACTGTAATAAAGAGCTGGAGTGGAAAATCTTCAAAGGCACTGGTCATAATCTTCATCAATCTTATTTCAATCTGTCAGAATACACAAACAAGGCCTCTCCGGCATAGCTCAGGATGATGCTAATGAGAGAAACAAAGACATTTCTTTATTTCACTTCATACTGTAAGAGACTAGGTAGCCTAAACTCAATATCTTAACACAGAACTGAGGAACTCACCAGCACAGAGTCACAGGGCTGAGCACAGTGTTGAATGCAGAGAGGAAAAGAGAAAGACCTGACGTCAGTATCTGCATGCAAGGAGAAAAAGAAATCATTGCACCTTTTATTACATTCCATTTTTATTACATGTGATGTGAAACTGAGTCTCGTGCTCAAACAGTCCTGCCTGGACATACTTCATAAATGATCATCTGTCTCACCTTGGCCAGGAAGAACCAGATGCCACAGTGCTCCTGAGACAGACTGCCCTTCAGTTTCACAGTCGCCAACATCAAACAGAAGCTCAGTATAGCACTATCAAAAGAAAATGATTTGCAAACACAATCCATTAATCCAACAAAATGACAATGCATCGCTCATTCGGGACTTTTTGCAATTGAACTCATCATTGTAAAGATTCAATCTTGTTAACTTTGCTGCATTAGTACTTCTGAATGTCTGTCTCACCTGCTCAAGCAGCCAGTGTGGAACCTGTATGAGGTCAGGAGAGGGAAATCTAAGGCCCCGGACAGATCACCTGAAACACAAAACGCTTTGAATCATGTCAGAAAATAATAGAGCTGTAAACAAAAATAATGCAATAGTATAAAATGCATTTTATTACCTGTCGAGTATGCAAGAGAGGCAAGTAACAATGCACTAAAAAAGAAGTATAAAATTAAATTGGGTTGAAAAAGTACAATATATACTGTTTATATGCGTTTAAAATTCATATGGGTCCAAATCTGAGGTTGCAGACTTTAATTTTCATATTTATTAATTTACCTGGTCATGTAATTGATGAACTGCTCTTCAAGATCACTGTAACATCACACATTAAAAACGGCACTTATGATGCATCTACTTGGAGTATAAAAATAACAATACAAAACCATTCTACAAGTTTAGGGTCAATAAGTTTCTATTCAGTAAGGATGCATTAAATTGATCAAAAGAGACATTAAAGACCTTTATAATATGAAGTATAAAATATCACAATTTCCACAAAACGCCACTTTAATAATAATAATAATAAGAACAAATATTTCTTGAGCAGCAAATAAGCATATAAGAATGATTTCTGAAGGATCATGGGAAATTCAGCTTTGCATCACAAAAATAAATGACATTTTACAATATATTCAAATAGAAAACAAGTTATTTTAAATTTTAATAATATTTCACAATTTTGCTGACTTTTTGTATTTTTGATCAAATAAACGCAGCCTTGGTGAGCAAAAGAGACCTTCTTGAAAAACATTTAAAAATATATCCGACCCCAAATTGATTGAACGATATGTAATTAAAACATGAAACTACCTCAGAAGGTTTGTCTTTGTGTTCTTCTGGATACTTTATAGGCACCTACATGAGAAAACACACACACACACACACACACACACACACACACACACACACACACACACACACAACACACACCACACACACCACCCACACACAACACAAACCACAAACCACAGACACACACGCACACACACACACACACCACACCACACACAACCACAGACACACACCACACACACACACACAAACCACAACACACACCCACACACACCCACAACCAACCACAGACACAACCACACACACACACACACACACACCACACCACACACACACACCACACGCACACGCACACGCACACACCACACACACACACACACACACACACACACACACACAGGTAAAAACACACACTTTCATGTGAGTATGTCTCTGGAGTGTGATAAATAAATCCACACTCACCAACACAGAACAGATGAATGGACGCCCATGTGTAGCCACTGGGACCAAACTGAGAGATGAGACATTTAGATCCGTAAAGAGGTATATGAAATGGAGATTTTTAATGTTACAGAGATATTGATAACGGTATGAACTTACCCGTGGATTGTACAGCATAAGACTGGTGGCAGATCCCAGCAACATACACAAACTAAAAAAACAATATGATTTCATTTAAAATATCTATAGATTTGTCCTTGCTTCTTCGTTTTTAATACAATATTTCATTAAGAATATATTGAAAATATATGTATAAAAATGTAATTGATAAATTTACTTGAGAAGCAAAATTACGTAAGATATTAAGAATTTTTTTCTGAACAATTTATCAAAATTAAATAGCTTTATTCCTAAAATATCTGCCAATGGGGTAAGAAAAATGATCTTATTTCTCACATTTTTGTCCATTTTTTTGAAAGTAAGTCTTGTTATCTTGTGTCATTTTGCTTCTCAAGTACATGTATCTTGATTTTTTTAGATATTTCTAGATATTTCTCCTCGAAAACTAGATTTAGTTTTATTTTCCAGTAAAATATCGAGTAAAATACTAAGGAGGAAAATCATTTTGCAGTGAAGGTATGAGCATAAAAA
>QVTF01007240.1:0-26147 GCA_003573665.1 Oxygymnocypris stewartii | reverse complement strand
GAAAACTGACCCATTGATCCAGCATAGGCCTCATGAAAGCGTTACCAGTTCAGAAGGTGAAAGGTCACAGCTGTTGTTTGATCAACCCATAGCATGTGTCCATACAGAGACGTGTGGGCCTTTGGAAAATCTCAACATTTGCTGAAGTCTGCAGCTTCTCAGATATTTCTCCTGAGAAAGAGACCTCAGTAATCTCACACATTTCTCCCTGAGAGTTTCAAACTGTGCTAAGATTCTCCTTCTGGAGAAACTGTGTGATTTACGTCTTTATCCTCTTCCAGGTGCCTTTTTCATTCCCTACCTGATCTTCCTCTTCACCTGCGGTATTCCCGTGTTTTTCCTGGAGATTTCTCTGGGTCAGTACACCAGCGAGGGAGGAGTCACAAGCTGGAGGAAGATCAGCCCGCTGTTTGAAGGTGAAGCAACGCAACATGTGTAGCATGAGAATCCTCAAAGCATGAGCAGTTTGTTTGCTTTAGGAATAGAGAGGGTACAAAAATGATTTTTTCTTTAAAACAATAAAGGCATAAATCACATGATTAGTTTTTTTTACTGCTAGATGCACTGATTTTTCGAAGCTGTAAAAAAAACAAAGATTGGTACATTTTACAAGAAATACTATTTCAGTTGTTCATCTTCAAAATGTCATTTTTAATTAAGTTTTGCTATTATTATTTGTGAAATAGTAAATAAATTGTGATTTTGGACCTGTTCCACTTCAAAAGTTCAGTTATTTTTATTAAAAATCGTACAACAATATTGTAGTTTTGACATAATGTTCAAATAATATACATTTAATTAATGTATCAAATAATCTGAATATGCTGTTTTGTGCAGAAATCAATGTTATTGTTTATATACTGTTATAGTATTTATTATTATTTTTTTTATAAAAAATGCTTTCGTTTTTATATTTTCAGTTTTCAATAACATTTTTATGTACTTTTTCATTTTTATTAGTCATATTTTTATACTTTTTAATATTTATATTTAGCTTTAATTTATTTGTATTATTGTTTTGGTACTTCTAATACTTAAACTTATTTATTTCGGTTAGTTGCCACGGCAACATGTCTAATTAAAAAAAAAAATATTTTAAGATTAGTTAAACATTATCAGTTATAATATAAAAAATGTTCATCTAATATTTATGGTATTTTAGTTTTAATGAATTTCCATTTGGAATATTTTTTTAGAACAACATATTTCTGTTCTATTTATAAGTGAATGAATAAATAAATACACTTGTGTTAATCATGAAATGACATCATTTGGATGGGAAGTGAAATATATGATGTCATTCCATTTTCTCACAAGCTGTGGTGTTATTGGATCTGTGTTTAACTGCAGGTATCGGTTACGCCACTCAGGTCATCGTGGCTCTGCTTAACTTCTACTATATAATAGTTTTGGCCTGGGGAATATTTTACCTGTCCTTCTCATTCTCCTGGAACCTGCCGTGGTCCTCCTGCAACAACACCTGGAACACAGGTGAGGTTAACGTCAATTCAGTCCATAAACCATAGCTTTATGTGGTTATTATTAGTTTAGAGATTAAACATCTCTCCTGCATTGTCATTGGTGCATTGGGATCAATAGTTTTACAGTCTATATAATCCTGGTGTTTTTCAGATACCCTGCATGGAATTTCCAAGACGAAATGAATCTATGACCAAAATTACCTTGAAAACGCAACATCGCCTGTAATTGAGTTTGGGAGTAAGTTTCACTATATCTTCAAGTCAGTTTTCTGCATTTTAATTTTCAGTTCATGATAAATCAAGTATAAACCTCAATTGAAAAGCAACATATCTGACTTCTCAACCTGCTTTCGAGATAAAAGCCTACATCCCTGCCACATTATCCTGAAACTTCTCCAATTAACCAAGTGCAACATGGTTTGAAGGCTGCAGCTGATGTGTCATTTCTGGTCTCTGTAGACGCAGAGTTTTGCGGGATCTCGTCTGGGATTGAGGAGATGGGAACGCTGCACTGGGATCTGGTGCTCTGTCTGTTGGCGGCATGGGTTCTCTGCTATTTCTGCATCTGGAAAGGCGTCAATCCACCGGCAAGGTGCGTGAGTTAAGACCTGGTCATTTCTTTCTAGTTTTAGTTTATTCAAATTATTCAGCAGATTCAAGTAACACTTTCAAAATGTTAAAAATCTACCATTTTTGTTAACAAATTGAATTTAGTAGTGATCATGAAAATGCTATAATAATTACAACAAAACCAGTAACAAGGGTCATTTTTTTAAATAAAAATGTTAAATTGAGATGTATGCATCATCTGAAAGCTGAATAAATAATCTTTCCATTAATATATGGTTTGTTAGGCAATATTTGAAATATGACAATTTTTGGCCGAGATACAACTATTTGTAAATCTGGAATCTGAGGGTACAAAAAAATCTAAATATTGAGAAAATCATCTTTAAAGTTGTTCAATTGAAGTCTTTAGCAATGCATATTACTAAACGAAAATGAAGTTTTGATATATTTACGGTAGAGAATTTACTTAATATCTTAATGATTTTTGTCATAAAAGAAAAATCTATAATTTGGACCCATACGATGTATTATTGGCTATTGCTACAAATATACCCCAGCGACTTCAGACTCACATCTTATTAAACAGAGTCGTTTAAAATAAATTTGTTTCATGTATTTTTATTATTATTTGTGTTCCTGTGGCTCATTGCGTTAGCAGCACAAAAGGTTGGGGTTCAATTCCCAGGGAACACACATACAGTGCATTTAGGCTATACGTTTATCAGTAAGTCGCTTTGGATAAAAGCGTCTGCTAAATGCATAAATGTAAATGTTATCCTTTAGCTTCACGCTGCTTTCCTGTCACTCAACAGGTGGTGTACTTCACTGCGACCTTCCCGTATGCGATGCTGTTGATTTTACTGGTCAGAGGGGTCACGCTGCCGGGAGCGTCCCGCGGGATCAAGTTCTATCTTTATCCTGATTTGGGACGGTTAGCGGACCCGCAGGTATGATAACTAACTTTTCATCTACTGCAATTCTGAAGATTCTTCTTGTCATGACTAGAAAGGGACGTTCTGAACTAGCAAAATCAGATTGGTTTTAGGATTTTGTTTCGGTAATTCCTCTGGACACTAGCGAACTGTTTTCTGTTAAACACGCCATGTGTCGAGTCGAAAGGTCACGTGATTTGTCTACCCAGGTGCTTTAGTCGAGGCCCGGAGCAGGATGCCCAGCAGGGAAACATTGTTTTCTGTACTTTCTTAATAGCATCCATCTGTTGACCTTTGATCCGACTTTCACATCTGTGTCACTAGAAGAGCCCACAAACCCACGTGATATCAGAGAACAGGACATGGCACGGCCAGCCAGATGCAGCCCAGCATTCCTTAACATCAGACAGAGCAGCTTATAACCTCTTCTGGTAAATCTCTACCAGGAAAAAAAAAGGATTTGTGGTTGGATTTGGGCGATAGCATTGGTTGGGTTGACGTTGCTTCACCTTAGGAGTATTAAAATGAGGCCAGTTAAAAAACAAATCTAATGGGTTTACATGAACAGTTAGTCGAAGTTTGGGATTTTTGGTTGGATTTGAGAGATGGCATTGGTTGGGTTGACGATGTTTCACCTTAGGAGTATTAAAATGAGGCCAGTACAACTAAATCTTATTGGTTTACATGAACAGTGAGTCGAAGTTTGGGATTTTTGGTTGGATTTGACAGATGGCATTGGTTGGGTTGACGTTGTTTCACCTTAGAAGTATTAAAATGAGGCCAGTACAACTAAATCTTATTGGTTTACATGAGAAGCTGGACCATGTTCGGCATTTTTGGTTGGACATTCATAACTCATTTAATTCTGCAAGGGTTCATTTTGACATATTTTGGTCTTTGATGTGTAAAAAGTGAGGCCAACATTCATTAACCCTTCGGCTGGTCAAAGTTAGTCAAATCAGTGATCTAAGGTTTGGTAAATCTCTACCAGAAAAAAAAAGCATTTGTGGTTGGATTTGGGCGATAGCATTGGTTGGGTTGACGTTGCTTCACCTTAGAATGGGCAGTCGTGGCCTAATGGATAGAGTGTTGGACTTGAAACCCAAGGTTGTGGGTTCGAATCCCGGCTCCGGCAGGAAGTGTCCACGACTGAGGTGAGACCCTTGAGCAAGACACCGAACCCCCAACTGCTCCCCGGCTGCCCACTGCTCCACTTGGATGGGTTAAATGCAGAGAACACATTTCACTCCTCATTATAATCTGTATAATTGTGTATGTGACAAATAGAGTTTACCTGAGCTTAATTTGTATTTGTATAGAAGTATTAAAATGAGGCCAGTACAACTAAATCTTATTGGTTTACATGAGAAGCTGGACCATGTTCGGCATTTTTTGTTGGACATTTATAACTAATTTAATTCTGCAAGGGTACATTTTGACATATTTTGGTCTTTGATGTGTAAAAAGTCAAGTCAAGTTGAGCTTTATTGTCATTCCGCTACATGTGTGGACATATAGTGGGACGAGATGTCGTGCCTCACAGGACCACGGTGCTACATAAATACAGATATACAACACGAAGTAAAACAGTATAAACCTATACACAACTAACCTACTGTCAGCTTTGACTATACATATGCTATATATAAAAGTGGTTACCTATACATAAACCAAAAAAATACAAACTGTACAACTGTGCAGATGACTTCAAATACTGTACATGTGCAAAAAGAGAGACATTCAAGCAGCTGGCTGGGGAACAGTGTAAGGTGATTTGTGGTGCATGAGCCAGTAAACATACATACATTACAGTCGTGTATTACAATCAGTCTTTTGTGGGATTATGTACACACAATGGTGTGTGTGAAAGTGCCTAGTGCATGTAGAGGAGAGTGTGTTGCTACAGGGGGCTTGTGCATGCCCGCTCACCTGTGCGTAGCACACTTGAATTGCATTGCAATTCAAGTGTGTTCAAAGTGAGGCCAACATTCATGAACCCTTCGGCTGGTCAAAGTTAGTCAAATCAGTGATCTAAGGTTTGAAAAATTTGAGAACCATGGGTCAAATTTCACGTCTTGCTCGGACATCAGTGGTGTTTTTAGCACAGTTCTAGACCTCAGGTGATAAATGTGAGGGTTTAGGGGAAGTGTGAGGAATTTTCCCAATGGAAAAACAGTTTCTTCTTCACGTAGTCCTGGCTACAGAAATGAAGTGATCGAACACATGATTTTCACTTGCTAGAAGACAAAACAGTGAAAGACCCGAGCCTTATCTAGAGACCAATCACTCTTTTAAGCAGTAAGCGGTAGTTTTTATGGGACAAAGGTCCTGTACAGCATAGGTGTGTCATGTTTTAGCATTTTGTGTCATAAACACTTTAATACATCCACATGGCCCGTGGCAGCACATGAACGACCTGATTCACGAAAGACAGAAACCAATGTGATTCAAGACAGAGCGTTTGATTGACAGGCTAATATGAAAACTACCGTCAGCATGTTTTTTTCCCCAGATCATGTCTAAACCCGTTTCAGGCATTTAAGATGAATAAACAAGAGGTTACACAAGCTCTAGGAATCCTACGACAGCTCTAGTCTTTCATCGTGTCCATTCAAGATTATTACCTGAAGCTAAATTAGTTAATTAAACCAGTTAAAGACGTCACAGGTAATTCCCGTCACTCAATGTTTGACCCGGTCTGCTGTAGTGTGCATTGTATTTGTGATATTTGGATGGAGGTTAAATAATCAAAAATAACAAATGAACAAACACAAATTAAAATGAAATGATATCATATGAATCCAAAAAAGCTATATAGCACAAATGTGATTTTAAACTATTTTTACAAACAGTAAGAAATGTATGATTTAGAAAGATGTATTTTCTCATTTATTTGACTGCACATCAGTATATTACAGCTGTGATGGACGGTACTTTAAAAGCCAAATGTCTCTTTTTCTGGTTTCAGGTGTGGATGGATGCAGGCACGCAGATTTTCTTCTCGTATGCCATATGTTTGGGTTGCCTCACCGCACTCGGAAGCTACAATAAATACAACAACAACTGCTACAGGTGAGAAAATGGTGAATAATCATCAGCGTCCATGAGACGCACTGTGAAATGTTGTCTTTACACATTGTAAACCGTCTCGGCCTCAGATGAGCACTTAATAATGCCAATCTGATGCATATTCAATACACTTTCAGTTGTGGCCTGATCGTTAGAGAGTCAGACATGTAACCCGAAGGTCGCGGGTTCGAGTCTCAAACACTACTGCCAGGGATTGTAGGTGGGGGGAATGAATGAACAGGTGTGGATGAGGAAGGCAGCGAACCCCTAATTGCTCCCTGGGCACCACAGCAAAGATGGCTGCCCACTGCTCCGTGTGTGTGTGTGTGTGTGTGTGTTCACTGCTCACTGCTGTATGTGTGCACTTGGATGGTATAAACACAGAGCAGTATGGGTTACCATACTTGGCCGTCACATCTCTCACTTTCTCTTGAGGAATGAATTATGTATGTTTGATTTAGGAATGGGAATCATACAGAATTCTGGTTCCTTAATGGCTCCATTAATTAATCTTTTAGTGCTTTTAAGGAATTAATATTTGGAAAAAACAGATGCATTTGCAATGGGAAACAATGATAATTTTTTTTTGTAGTTATCTTATTTACTAGAATCATAAGTCAATTTAGAACAGTTTTTGGGCTCTTTTAAGAGGTGGTTTAAATGCAATACAATAATTGTCCTTAAGCATATATTAAGCAGCTAAATAAAACATATGTTCATTAATATGTATGAGATACCACAGAAAACAAGCATGTAATGTGTATCTTTGACTGTAAGTAACAATGCTTCACTAACTACTCTGATGAAAATCGATTAGTGAGAACTGTGTTTTATATATAAGGCTGTTTCTTCAACTAGGGGCACTTTTAGCCTTGTGAAGTTGAATAAAAAAAACTTATTCGAAAGTCACGTAACACTGTCTCATAAGTGTAAATAATTTGTCTAGTTTTAAGGTCTGTAAGAGGACAAACTTAGATTACAAGATAAATTGTTGATATTTTACATTTTTTCCGACCTGCAATGAAGAAATTTCCATCACATCTCAATATACAGCTGTTATTTAAATATAGAATAACTTATGCCACTCAAGAATTGTCTAAAATATTTTTTGTAACTAGTTTTACCAGTTTTTCCACAATGTACAATAATTATACATTTGTCAATGAGATAAATTCACTGCCCTAAGGACCAAATGCTGAACTGTACACCTGTCGCACTCTGAAATGTAATATTGTTTGGGTAAGAGCTTATTAGAAAATAAATAACTAGAAAGTTTATATTAAGTAGAGCATGAACTCATACATTTTGGATACATTTTTAATGTGAGATGAGAACTTTTAAAATAATTTTACAAAATGTTTGGTGGTGGAAATGACAATGAATTAACGTGAATGTAGAGAAACAGCAGAGATATTTATTAGAAAACGTATTAAACTCAAAAGTCATTAAACATATCAATTGTACTTTGTGACCTTAAATGTCATGTAAGGGGCAGTGTGGCAGTGTGGTGGAAATTACATTTCTGTTTTTATTTTGTGAAAAAATGGAAGATAGCTTCACTGATTAGCTTTGAATTAATACTTAGCATTTCATGTATGCAAAATACTTTTATTTAACTTAACATCTTTAGCTTTTTAAAAACACCTTTAAGGTACAGCATGTTAGGAACCTTTTTAAAGGACATTACAATGACACCAATACTGTGCAACAGCTATATTTGGTATAAAAAGTAATATTGATAGTGGTCTCACATGAAATATTACAATGTATTCTAATTATTTTACCAGTTCTTAATTCAGGTACATTAATAGTTACCAGATATGTCATATTTTTAAACTGTATTTTCATTGTTGGAGTTTAAAAGTCTGAGTGTGCGACAAGGACAAAACAGTGAATTTGACAACTATAAGGAGGTTGAAAAGTATGAACAAAATCATAATAGAAAGGTAGTAAAAAATGTAAGGTGGTTTTATTGTTAGTTTGACAAAGAAAGGGGAATTTGTATATGTATTTTTTTTAAATATGACCAAAGAACATAAAAGTTCCCATAGTCTAAGAATCTACTTTAATATATATACTTTATATATACATATATACTTTAAGTGCAGACCGCATGCAGAACTCATCACCCACCAATGACTTGTACAACAAACAACAACAACAAACAAACATACACTATATGGACAAAGTATTACATACCAATTCTTTAGAACAGAAAATGGCACTTCCTTGTGAGTGTGTGTGTGTGTGTGTGTGTGTGTGTGTGTGTGTGTGTGTGTGTGTGTGTGTGTGTGTGTGTGTGTGTGTGTGGGTGTGTGTGTGTGTGTGTGTGTGTATGGGTTTTTGTTAAGTGTGAGCCAAAATCGTCACAATTAAAAGAACCAAAGACTTAAACTACTTCAGTCTGTGTGCATTGAATTTATTTAATACACGAGTTTCACAATTTGAGTTGAATTACTGAAATTAATTAACTTTTCCTCGACATTCTAATTTATTGAGATGCACCTATACATGTATGTTTATATATATATATAAGAATCGGTTCTGAATAAGAGACAGTTTTTGGTACTGTAGAAAATATGTTATGTCGATTTCTTTCAAGTCCCTCATCAGACTGTTATAACAGAACGAAGGAAGCAAAGAAAGGAAACTTGTTTTTCTCATTGTTTCTCTAAAATTCATTCCATTGCCACATGCCATTGCTTTATATTAGACTAAACATCTGAGATTCTCATTTTCCAGCCAGCAAGTACATGAAGACTTAAACTTGAGAAATATTTAGCATTGTAATTCATCAGGACATTGTGGTTTCATCCTTTGAAATCCAATCACTTCAAATTGCTTTCTTTGTGTTTGTCTTTTTGTAGGGATTCTTTGGCCCTGTGTTTTCTGAACAGCGGAACCAGTTTTGTCGCTGGTTTTGCCATCTTCTCGATTCTCGGCTTCATGTCTTATGAACAGAACGTCCCAATTTCAGAAGTGGCCGAGTCTGGTGGGTGCAGCTTTACCAATCACCAAATGTGATATAGTAACCAAAATTATATATATATATATATATATATGTATGTGTGCATGTTACTTATATTTTTTAAAGGGGACCTATTATGCAAAAATCACTTTTATAAGGTGTACATAGTTGTGTAGCCGCAGTGTGTGAAAAAACAACCAGCCTATAATGTTAAAAATCCACCCAGTCATTTTTAAATGCAATATCCCAGAAAAAAAAGGGTCAAGTCCCCTATATGTTTAGAGATCAATACCAATGCTTTGTGCGCGAATGTCAGCTTCAGACAAAGTAAGCATATTTTTTTTCCAAATTGCCTTTCTGAGAGGCTAATTGCTAAAGCTACCATTATCTTTTCACTGATGCTGCCGTCACATGCTTCCAGAATGATAGTAAATAACAATGTGGTAGTTCAAAATTGTATATGAAAGCAATGTGAATTTGACGAGCTCATAATCACAAGTGTAACTTATAAAGTTTGTGATAGCATGCGAAGGCTCCATGAGACCAGCTATGTCATTCATTTTATCGCGGCGCGTGATAAAACCGAGAACTAATTGTGGAATGTTTATTTGTATACCGGAGCTTGAGCCCTTGAAGCTCCGCCCTCTTCTGAAAGGGGGCCGGCAGCACCAGCTCATTTGCATTTAAAGGGACAAACACAAAATTAGCACGTTTTGGCTAATACCCTAAAAGTGGCAATTCTAACAAGCTATAACAAATGATCTGTCGGGTATTTTGAGCTAAAACTACACATATACACTCTGGGAACATCAAGACTTTTTTAACATCTTGTAAAAAGGGGCATAATAAGTCACTTTTAAATTGTAATTATGTTCGTTATAAAAAGTATTTTTTTGTATATAAACAAAATAATGCAAATGCAAAATTGGCAAGGTTACAATACTTGCACATTTAATATTTTTTATGAAAACATATTTTACGTACAATTTTATAAAATATAAATATTATTTTTGTGTGTGTGTGTATACTATACACACACACAAATTAAATTAAATAAATTTGACAATTTGTATAAATTTTTTACACACATAGCCAATACATGTATACATTGCAATTTTTTATATAAATAAATCCTTTCAGCTGATTGTGCACTGCATTGTAAAATAATATTTTTGTAAACAAAAACAAATATTATTGGAATATATATGATTTTAGTCTTTCTACTTCAAAATGTCATGTTTTATTCAATGTGTTACCTGCCAGTGTTTCTACACCATTTTTCTTCAGTGTAGTAAACCATAAAATGTTCCAGTCGGGTATTTTTAGATAATTGACCTTTAGCTCACAAACACACGGTAATCTCTGTCCCAGTGCACACATTTGTCTAGGGTTGAGTTTGTTTGTAAATGACCCTTTTTTATATATATATGTCAAGGTCTGTTTAATCAGTTTTGTTCTCTAAATGTCAGAGGGTTCATTTCTCAGACAGTGCACTTGTTTTTGTGCTCCATAAGAAGAATATTTACCTTCAATTAAACAAAGAACATTTAAGAGAATTTGTAAAAAAAAAAAAAAAAGAATAATTATGGCACACATTTTGTAGTTTCTACTTTCAATCTTTCTAACGCTGCTATTGTGTTTTTCTGCATGGTCTCTTTCAGGTCCTGGTTTGGCGTTCATTGCATATCCGCGGGCAGTGTCCATGATGCCCATCTCTCCGCTGTGGGCCTGTTTCTTTTTCATCATGATTGTACTGCTGGGGTTGGACAGTCAGGTATGAATCGTCACTGTTTTTGAGCTTCACAGTTCATTTACAGAGCCCTACGATTTCCTTGAAAAATAAATGACCGTTTAACATCGAATGGCACAACATTTGGCAAAGACATTATGATAGAAATGTACTTGTCAATGCACTAATAGTAATAATAAAGAACGATTCAGCAATATCACATTTATTCATATATTTTAATTTCAACATTTCAGTTGTGCAACACTCCGTTACTAAAAATAAAAGGTATTTTTAAATATAACATTTAGTTGCATTTTAAAAGATTAACTAAATTCTTGATATGTTATGCCTTCGTTTCATTACAAATATAGTAATTTAATCATTTATTTGATAATACATTTTTATTACATCATAAATCCAGAAAAATGTAAACAGACAGCACAGAATTTCTGAAATAAATTGTATTAAATTATTACTGTTAATGTATTCAATTGGTTGCACATGCTTTTTTATTACTAACTTTTAATTAAAGCATTCAAATTAAATGAGGAAATCTTAAAATGGAAATCACAGAATTTGGGCAAATCAAATTTAATTTGGGGGAAATCAGATTTAATAGGGCTCTTAAAACAGATTTAATAGGGCTCTAAAAATGTCATTTATATTAAACTTTAATAATGTGTTGTTAAATAGTATAGGTTTTGTTATTTAAATTAGACTTGCTTTTTTATTGCTAAAATGATATGTAACAATTAAAACGATTAACATGCCAAAAAAAGGATAAAATGGAATACATCGGGCCCTACATATTATTTTGTGCATAATCCTGAATCATGACTTTGAAAATGTTTGCGTACAGTGTAATATTCAGGCCAAACTGACAAATAATTTCTGAAGTGGCTAGTAAAAATCAATCCCAGTTTGTTGATCTGCTCTAGTTCGTGTGTGTGGAGAGTCTGGTCACGGCTATGGTGGACATGTACCCGACTTTCTTCCGCCAGAAGAACCGCAGAGAGCTGCTCATCCTGGCCGTGGCCGTCGTGTCCTTCTTCGTGGGTCTCATTATGCTCACAGAGGTACTGGACCGACTCATCTGACTCAATTGATTTATATATCTGGCAGATGTATAATATCTCCGTCTGTCTGTCAGGGAGGAATGTACGTCTTCCAGCTGTTTGATTACTATGCAGCCAGTGGGATGTGTTTGCTCTTCGTAGCTATTTTTGAGACCGTCTGCATCGCTTGGATATATGGTGAGACTCCTCTTATATTGCCATGCTGTTTAAGCAAGAAAATGCCATATTATTTGAATTAAATTACATAAATGATTAAATATTGAATTGCAAGGCAGCTCATTAGGTTTTGAAACAGTACTAGTCTGTTATCTGTCACATTTTGTTGGTCATTTCCTTCCTTTTCTTTGTTTCTTCTCAGGTGCCGATCGGTTTTATGACAATATTGAGGACATGATTGGTTACCGTCCTGGGCCGTATTTTAAATACTGCTGGCTCTTCTTCACCCCAGCCACATGTTTTGTGAGTCATTTACCTTCTACACTTTATTTACCTTCGGAAATTAGTACATTTAGGTTTTTGTAACCTTAAATAACTTTTACGAGATTTTTTTAAAAAAACCTTTTAGATTACTTTGTTTTAAACCTCCTATAAATGTGTTTTAATTCTCATATATTTAATATATAGAATTACACACACAGTGAATATTGAGTAAATATTGAATAGGCAAAATATATAATATTATAACAAATCAAATTAAACTCAAGGGTGGTTAATCAATCAAGTAATTTAATGCATTTTAAGGTTCTAAATTATTGCTGACTTAAAGATTTTTTTTTTTAAATGCCACAAAACTTAATGCATCTTTAAATGAACCTCATAGTGGCTTTATAGTGACATCTACTGGTGTGGATGCATCACGATGCAACAAAAGACTGATGCATTTGTAGAAACGGTCCCTTTCCAAAGATTTTAATTGACTTTAGTTTTACGGTCAACCGCTCTAATCTTATTTCCTCCGCTGCTTGTCTTGGCAGGGTACGTTTGCATTCTCCCTGATCAAATACACTCCTCTGAAGTATAATAACGAGTATGTGTACCCGTGGTGGGGTTACGCTCTCGGCTGGCTGCTGGCGCTCTCCTCTATGGTTTGCATCCCGCTGTGGGCTGTTTTTAAACTGAGCACGGCCAAAGGTTCACTGAAAGAGGTGAGTGATGCTAACTCAGTCTGACGTAACAGAAGAAATAGCATGCTGAAATACTGCTCTTATCGTTCCTGCAGTATTTAGCTTGTATAACATGTGCAGTATCTGCATATCCTTCTGGATTCACAATTTGATTAGCACAAAATTATATAAAATATATATATATACTGAACAAAATTATAAATGCAACACTTTTCTTTTTGCTCCCATTTTTCATGAGCTGAACTCAGAGATCTAAGACTTTTTCTACGTACACAAAATATCTATTTCTCTCAAATATAATTCACAAATCTGTATATCTCGGCAAAGGATGAGTGCTCACTAACACAGATTTAGACAGATTTGTGAACAATATTTGAGAGAAATAGATATTTTGTGTACATAGAAAAAGTCTTAGATCTTTAAGTTCAGCTCATGAAAAATGTGCGTTTATAATTTTGTTCAGTGTATATATATACACATTAACTACTATATATATATATATATATATATATATATATGTGTAATTATTTGTATGTGTATATAATAATAATATTTTAAATATGTATACCTAAAATATTATTATATTTAATATTAAACATTAAATATTTGATAATATTTATATTACATATAAATATATTTAATATATAAACATAACATATTTTTCTTAAATATATATACATGCATGTGTTTGTATTTATATATACACAATAAATAAACAGTACACATACATATATTATGTAAACAAAAACTTTTATTTTGGATGCGATTTAATCAAAATGAATCATTTGACAGCACTAATATATATATATGGTTGTATAATACTGTAACATTTTAACAAATGCATCCTATACAAAAATATGCAAACTATTAGCATTGGTTAAGTAGTATGTTATTCCAAACCTCTGCTTTTTCTCCTCAGCGTTTCCACGAGCTCATCACGCCCTCACCGGACCTCCCCAAAACCAGACGAGAGCAGGAGAAACTTCAGGCCATCTTTGCAGCCGACGGCGACACTCTTCGCCAGCGAGACGGTCCGAACAAAGACGGGTACTTCCCTGTCAGCGAGAAGGAGTCGCACTGTTAGCCCGGCCGTCCCGTGATGGACCACTGTATGTTTCCCCGAGGGTGGTGCTTCTAAACCTTCCCATGATACCTCACACAGTACCGGCAGCCAAATAAGCATTACGCCAGACACGCCAGGGTGACGCTCCACCTCTCCTCAGACTGAGAGGGGGTTTGAAGAGCTTCATACTGGCTCTCATTTACCAGAGTCTGTGTCAATATTATAGACAGCAGAAAGTCATAATCTAATCACTTATTAAACGTGATATTTGAGAGTTAGCTAGCATTACTTCTAATTTATGTCTTAACTAAGCCACAAAAGTGTAGACCCATGCACGATCAAATTTCATTGGATATGCATTATGGGCAAGACTCTAAGGCAAAAACATTTTTATGCACTGGTCAATTTCGGGCTATATTATGTTTCTGATTAATGATATCTAAAATACACTGAAGTTTTTATTACACTTTATCTATTTGCAGCTGAGGACTTAAATGCATAATACATATTTTTTAGGCCATTTTTCTCAAAATGAAATGTTTCTTCACTTACAGTAAGTAGTACGTACTTAAACCGAACTTAACAGTTTTATTCATATTTATATTCTGAAGGTTTTTATAGAGGGGTTTGTTCATATGTCATGTGGTTCATTTTATACAACATCCTAAAAACATGGTGGAATGATGATTTTTTCTGTCTCTTGACAATATTTTCTGCTTTATGGAGTGATAAAAAGAAAAAGAAAAATCCCCTCTGTAAAAAATTTGTACTCTAAAGGCCCGCGTTTTTCAACGTGTTTTTTGTGTTCACACCCAAGCGATTTTCGCTGACGATGAGCCGAGTGAACATGCAAATTCATTCCCTGACATTAGATGGCGCTTAATGTAAAACAGAAATACCCCGGTACACAAGGTGGCGCTGCGCAACTTTACGCTTCTGACACTCGCTTGTCACTCAGAAGAAGAGAGCAAGTATTTACGCGCTTGTCAAAATCATACAAAGAAAACATGGATATTTCAAGCTCCAGTAGCTCCAGCTCCAGCAACTCTAGCGATGAAGATATTATTGTTCTGTTGAATGAGGAAAGACGCCGACGCCGGCAGTGTAGATGCTACTTGGCGTATATCTTCTTCGTCGTTACGTATGTGTGCTCGGCAAGACTGTTTTGTGTTTGAGCGCCCCCAAGTTGTGTTTTACTGTAACTTCAGCAGCTCCAGACACGTGAGCAAAAGCGCCAATCTCATTGGTCGGATAGTTGGAACCCGAGGCGTTTTTTTTTTTTTTTTATGCTTTTACGCGTGGCATTTTTCGCGTCGGTGTGCACACTCACATTGGCGCCCTTTGTTTAGTCACGAGGCGTTAAACGTCTGCGAATATCGCGCGCGAAATTCGTCCCGGTGTGTACGAGCCTTAATGCTGTGTGTCAACAAAACAAAATAAGTATTTTTTACCTGCCTTTATCCAGTGTTCAGATTTATGGTCTGGATATGTATGCACAATTGTGCATATTTAATTATATTATGATTATATTATTATTGGAAAAAAAATTCAACGAGTTGAGTTTTTGTGCTTTTGCCTTTATACACCCTTCAATAGATTTGAAATGCAGACTTTAAGCTTTAATTCATGGGGTCTTACAAAAATATAACGTTAAATTCTTATTTAGGAATTACAGCCATTTTTATACACCCCCCCCCCCCCTTTTTTTTCAGGGGCTCAAATTTAATTGGACAAATACGATTTTTCTAAATAAAATCAGAATCATTAATAAAATGTTCATTTTTAATACTTAGTTGAGAATCCTTTGCAGGCAATGACTGCCTGAAATCTGGAACTCATGGCCATCGCTAGAGACTGGGTTTCGTCTTTTGTGATGCTTTGCCAGGCCTTCAGTTGTTGTTTGTATGTGGCTCTTTCTGCCTTTAGTTTTGTCTTCAGCGAGTGAAATGCAGCTCAATCAGATTGACTCGGCCAATGCAGAATATTACACTTTCTTCAAAAACTGCTGGGTTGCTTTTGCTGTATGTTTTGGGTCTTCTTCCATTTGTACTATGAAGCGCTGCCCAATCAACTGTGCTGCATTTGACTGAATCTGGGCAGACAGTATATCTCTATACACTCTATACAATAGTCTTCTGTCTCTTCATCACTAAACACAGTAACCCAGAGCCACTGGAAGCCATGCAGCTCATGCATCACACTGCTCCACACAACACAACAGATGATGTTGTGTGCTTTGATCATGAGCTGTTCCATACTTCTTGCTTCCCATCATTCTGGTATAGGTTGATCTTAATTTCAGCCGTCCAAAGATTGCTTTTCCAGAAGAGGTCTGGCTTTTTAGATATTTTTTGGCAAAGTCTTATCTGGCCTTGTTTGCAGCTTGCGGTGAAGCCTCTGTATTTGCTCTGGTGAAGTCTTCTCTTGATTGTAGACATGTCTGCCTCCTGGAGAGAGTTCTTCTCTTGGCTGGATGTTGTGAAAGAGAGAGGATCCTCAGATCATCACCTCTGTATTTGCTCTGGTGAAGTCTTCTCTTGATTGTAGACACGTCTGTCTCCTGGAGAGAGTTCTTCTCTTGGCTGGATGTTGTGAAAGAGAGAAGATCCTCCGATCATCACCTCTGTGTTTGCTCTGGTGAAGTCTTCTCTTGATTGTAGACACGTCTGTCTCCTGGAGAGAGTTCTTCTCTTGGCTGGATGTTGTGAAAGAGTGAGGATCCTCCGATCATCACCTCTGTGTTTGCTCTGGTGAAGTCTTCTCTTGATCGTAGACACGTCTGTCTCCTGGAGAGTTCTTCTCTTGGCTGGATGTTGTGAAAGGGTTTTTCTTTGTCATTCTCCAATCATCTACCACTGTTGTCCTCCGTGGACGTCCGTTTTTATGTTGCTGATTTCACAAGTGTATTCTATTTTCTCAGAATGAACCGAACGGTTGATTTGGCCACTCCTAATGTTCCTGCTATCTCTCTCTCTGATTGATTGGTTTAGTTTTTGAAGCCTAACAATGGTCTGTTTCACTCGTGAGCTCCTTTAACCGCATGATGTGGGTTCACAGCAACAGCTTCCAAATGCAAAAGGCACACTTAGAATCAACTCCAACCTTTTACCTGCTTAACTGATGTAGAAATAATGAAGGAATAGCCCACATCTGTCCATGAAATGGCTTTTGAGTCAATTGACAATTACTTATGGTCTCTTGAAAAAGGGGGAGGTATATATTAAAGAGCTGTATTCCGTTAACCTTTCCTCCATTTGTGAAGTGAATACCCTCAAAATAAAGCTCAGAGTATAAGCCCAAATTCATAACTGTAACTTGAATATGTTTTGGTCAGCAGCTAAAAAAATGAGAAAAATTGTGCCTGTGTCCAAACATATATATGGACCTGACCGTATATATATGATTCACCTGGGATGTCTGGCCTTAAATTAAATATGCTCTGATTTGCGTGAGTTTTTTACTTTCAGTGTGGATTTTGTGTTATTTTGTACTTCTCGGATATACAATTCTGCTCTCAGCAATATTGACCTAAAAGTTGAACTTCTACGGTCGAAACCTGGCTAAATATGAGTATTACAAATTGACTCAGAAAGCAGGAAGATTCTCTGTAATACACACAAAGCCTATTGGATAATAAATTGATGGCGTGAAGGGTTGGATCTGCATAAACTCTGGAATTGATATTGAAGAACAGCACACTGAAAAGTATTTTTACATCATTTTTTCACCCTCCTGTTATTCCAAACCTGTATTTCTTTAGCTTTATAACATAAAACCCCCCAGGTCAGGGTTTAATATTATAGGTCTTATTTCAGTTTATCTTAGTTTTTAGGCTGTAAGCATGTCTTGAACATCGGGTTAGACAGTTTTTGTTTGATTGTTTTTAATTGGAAAGATGCGGTTACAAATTATTTAAAGGGATTAATGATTTGAAGGGAATAACGAAAAATAAATATAGTAGCAAAATAACTAAAACCTATTTTACGTAATCATTTGAACTATTTCCAAATAATTACCATATTTTTATGTTAAAACATAAACATTTATGCTACTCTTAATCATATGCCTAATATAACTAAATGGCTTTGTTAAAATTTCTTGTGCCACATTCAAATACGAAGTAACTTAGGTACATTACATGAATTAGCCTATGGGCTTATTTTATTATTAAAAATTGCCGAATTTGACAAGAAACTCAAATATTGTGCATGCTAGCTGGACATTACTTCCATTTCTATCATCAAGCAGTTGTAAAATATTTAGTGTTTGTCGCCTTATATCTTACCTCAAGCTCGTCGGCCGTTAAAAGGAAGCGCGCGCGCGGGAATTCATGTTCCGCTTCTGTGAACGGTAAGCTCCGCCTTCTTTGATTTGATTGGCCATCGCAGACGAGAGCAGACCGCTGAAGCAGATATTCCTAAAACTATTTTATATATATATATATATATTACACACTTATTTGATTTAATTTAATTTGTTTTGGAGCAGATTCCATGTAAAAAAAAAAAATTCAAACGAGTTTGAAATGACATTAGTCATTTTATAATTATGACACTTTTTAAGATTAACTATTTTCCTCGTCAAAGCCTTCGCTCAGCAAGTGCAAGAGTATAACACAATCAACGTGGATGTTGGAAATAGAAACAGGAGTGTCTTCTATGACTGCTTCAGTTCAAACAATCAATGCATCTGCTTTCTAAGGAAGCAAATTAGTGCTTTTTAATAATCCATGAGGATATGCATCATAATAAATGCAGCAAAGCTCTGGGTTTTATACTCAGAACCATCTTGCAGGAGTTATAAATGCCTATGAAGGTTTAAGAATACAGATCTGATAGTATTACATGCAGGAATCATGTTTTGAGGTGATGTGAAGCAATTTACGGTGTTACACAGGGTCATTCATCATTTTTGTGCACTTGTTTAAGAATGTTTTAGGATATAAATCATCGTATCTCATGATTTTGTATTTTTATTGTGGAACTTAAGCGGCGTACGATTGTCATGAAGAATCTACTGTTTAACAAATGTGATAAATGTATGAAATTTTAACATCTGCAAATCAATCAGATTGCATATTGAGGACCAATCAGATGTATTTTTTCCCTTGTTTTCACTGGTTTGTGTTGTCATGCTGTATATGAAGTGTTGGAAGTGTCCTGTGAAAGCAGACCACCTGTCTGTGTGTATATAACCTGTACAGAACGGATTGGGTTTACTTTGTAAATGTGTTTTGAGCCAGATATATACTGTGTTACTCATGTACATTACATCAATAAAAAAAATCCAACTATTATGCACAAGTTTGACATCTATTATAATTAGAGACAAACATATTCGACTTTTTTTGCATTCACACACAAGAAACAAAAGCTCTCTAAGGAGCAAATGCAATATAGAGAGGTTAAATATGATAAAATATCAATGATAAGTTAAGTAAATAATGTCATAATAATTTGCTGATGCAATTAAATAGTTTCAACATAAACATAAATCTTTTTGTTAACTTTGTTAATACAAGATTTCTAATATTGAAGCCTTTTGACTTGTTATTTACCTGCTAAACGAATAATGAAATGTATATCTCTGATGAGAACATTGAAATCATAAATTACAATAAATTACACATTGCATTTTTAATTTTCAAAATTTATTAATTTACTCAAGATTTATTTAAAATCTTTATTTACATTTACATACAAAAAAGCAACTCTCTATACAAAAACATAGGCATTAAATATGAGACTATAGCAATAAATTAGCTAAATAATGTAATGTACTGGTGCATGAAATTAACAAAATAAACTCTTTTTGCAAATTGTTGAATTAAAGTCTTGTGAATACTTGACGATTTGTGTATTTATTTGTACTCTTCTCATATAAGTATTTTTGAATTAAAAAGTAAATTAATAAATCTAATGTAAATATAAATATTGCAACCCTAAATTGCATGCAAGCTTGCAAGCACATTCCTGTACATATTAATTTTTACATTGCATGGTTTTTTAAATCATTTTTAACATATTTATTCTTAACACACAACCCTTTCAAGGAGAAAAACAGAGGCTAGATTTAATAAAATATCAACCAAAAAGTAGGTAATAAGTTACATTTGGCATTTACGTATATTTTAAAAGTTGTTCTTTTAATTTTTCTCTTGAGGTAAACTTGATAGCCTACATTTAAAATACATTTAAAATAAAATACATTACATTTAAAATACAGCCCACTTGTTTTCAATCGTTGCAGCGCCGTGGAGCGTCTCGCGGGGGCGCCATAGCCCCTCCCCCGCAGCGGATCCGGTCAGTGTTTACGGAAGTGACGCCTGACGCGACGTGTCATTTTCCGCACAGCCGTTATTGGATCCAGGAATAAAGAAACAATCATGAAACTCAGACGAGAAGCGCGTTTATAGATGATATATGTCATAAAGATGCGATCAGTATGATTATGGTCATGTGTGTGGTCAGCGTTCGCGGCTGAACACAGACTCGTTTATTGATGTGTGTGCAGCACCGAGGGTTATTTATGTGTCTCGCGCAGGAGACGAAACATCCCGGTCGCTTTAATTGATTTATTAATCATTCGTTAGAGTTGAATTAGTGAGGGAAAGAGTGTGAAGATGTCGACCAGCAGCCCCGAAGCGGTGAAGAGACTCCTGGAGAACATGCAGGCGGATCTGCGCTCTCTGTCCCTGGAGTGCAAGAAGAAATTCCCTCCAGTCAAGAGGTGACCTTACATACACACACACATATATATATATATATATATATATATATATATATATATATATATAATATATAATATATATATATATATATATATATATAATACACTTATATCCACGGGTTCATCTCTTTATGTGTATCATATGCACGTCAATTGTTATTGACAGTAAGGGCTTAACTTGACTGAATGTACATATGCACATGAAAAAACTATTTACTGTATAATATATCTTTATATAATTATATTATATAATAAATATTCAGTTCAATGTTAATTACATATTAAATAAAATTACGTTCAAATTATATAATTTATATTCCACTGCTACACATAAAAAGAGATTTCATTTTTATATATATAATATCTCTTAAACTAGTGCTGTCAAACAATTAATTGTGATTAATTGCATCCAAAATAAAAGTTTTATTTGCATAATTATATGTCTGTGTACTGTGTATATTTATTATGTATCTATAAATACACACACCATACAATATATATATATTGAAAATATTTGCATTTATTTACATGTATATATTTATATAATTTGTATTTAATATATAAACATAACATATTTTTCTTAAATATATATACATGAATGTGGTGTGTATTTATATATATATATATATATATATACGTAATAAATATGTACAGTACACACACACATATATATTTATATATTATGTAAACAAACCTTTTCTTTTGTATACTATTAATCGTGATTAATCGTTTGACAGCGCTAATCTTAATATATAATGGTATAATTAGGGAATATTTTATTCATGTTATTAAATAAAATGAATTAAAATTAAAATTAGACATTTTTATTGAATTTAAATGTGATACAAATTTACCAATATTCCTCTGCTACCTATAAAATTATTTTTAAACAGTATCAAGAAAGGCAGATATATATACATTTGTGCATGTGATCTAAACATTGACAGTTGAGGGCTTGACTGGACTTTATGAACATGTAAATATGTATATGTGTATATATATATATATCTTAATATACTTTATAATATAGCTTTATATAGTGGAATATCAGGGAATTCATTGCAATGTTAATTGAATAGTGTTAAATAAAATACATTTAAATTCAATTTAGACACTTTGGTTTCAGTGTATGGTAATAATGTCCTTAAATCTGTGTGACGTGTCAGAAAGATGATTGTGTGATTGTTACTGTCCACTGTAAGTGTCACCGAGCGGCTGTCACAGTCTGAATCTGAGTGCACTGTTTATCAGGTGTGCGGTTGAACTGTGTCTCTTCAGTGAGGGAATGAATCACGTGATGAATTGAGATGATTGTGTGATTGTTACTGTCCACTGTAAGTGTCACCGAGCGGGCTGTCACAGTCTGAATCTGAGTGCACTGTTTATCAGGTGTGCGGTTGAACTGTGTCTCTTCAGTGAGGGAGTGAATCACGTGATGAATTGAGATGATTGTGTGATTGTTACTGTCCACTGTAAGTGTCACCGAGCGGCTGTCACAGTCTGAATCTGAGTGCACGTTTTATCAGGTGTGTGGTTTTGAACTGTGTCTCTTCAGTGAGGGAAGTGAATCACGTGATGAATGAGATGATTGTGGATTGTTACTGTCCACTGTAAGTGTCACCGAGCGGGCAGTCACAGTCTGAATCTGAGTGCACTGTTTATCAGGTGTTGTGGGGTTGAACTGTGTCTCTTCGTGAGGGAATGAATCACGTGATGAATTGAGATGATTGTGTGATGTTACTGTCCACTGTAGTGTCACCGAGCGGCTGTCACAGTCTGAATCTGAGTGCACTGTTTATCAGGTGTGCGGTTGAACGTAGTCTCTTCAGTGGAGGGAATGAACTCACACGTGATGAATTGAGATCATTGTGTGATTGTTACTGTCCACTGTAAGTGTCACCGAGCGGCGGCTCTGTCACAGTCTGAATCTGAGTGCACTGTTTATCAGGTGTGCGGTTGAACTGTGGTCTCTTCAGTGCGGGAATGAATTCACGTGATGAATTGAGATGATTGTGTGATGTTACTGTCCACTGTAAGTGTCACCGAGCGGCTGTCACAGTCTGAATCTGAGTGCACTGTTTATCAGGTGTGCGGTTGAACTGTGTCTCTTCAGTGAGGGAGTGAATCACGTGATGAATTGAGATGATTGTGTGATTGTTACTGTCCACTGTAAGTGTCACCGAGCGGCTGTCACAGTCTGAATCTGAGTGCACTGTTTATCAGGTGTGCGGTTGAACTGTGTCTCTTCAGTGAGGGAATGAATCACGTGATGAATTGAGATGATTGTGTGATTGTTACTGTCCACTGTAAGTGTCACCGAGCGGCTGTCACAGTCTGAATCTGAGTGCACTGTTTATCAGGTGTGCGGTTGAACTGTGTCTCTTCAGTGAGGGAATGAATCACGTGATGAATTGAGATGATTGTGTGATTTGGTTTGGTTTTGAATGGCTCAAACACTCTACAGTGAGCTAATTTTGCTTTTTTTAATGGCACAATATGATTGTGTCGGTTACCGATGTATTATAATTTTTTTGCATTGGTCATAGTTTCTTATAACTAGGCAAGGTTTTGTGATTTTCTGATGAAGTGTTCTCGATGTGTGATGTTGAAGTTTGTGTGTTTTCCAATATCTGAAGTTGTTGTTGAATAGCCAATTAATACTTCTTAGTTAGACTTATGTAGTATATTACTTAAAGGAATTGATTATTAATATATATATTAAAAATACTAATATTTGTTTAAATAATAACATTAGTGTCATTTATTATGTTGCTATATTATCATATACAGCTTTTGTCTTATTCATTTGGAAATATTATACATATTATAGTCGAGTGAATCTCACAGAAAGTCCAAATAATATTTTACTTGAAATAAATAGAAGAAAGTTGTATGAGTTTTAAATGAAAAATTAAATTACATTTTTTTGTTATAATTTTCTCACATATTCTCTATAATGTGTCATTTGTTCTTGTAATTTCCATTATTTTAATTTAGACCATGCTTCTTTTAATATATTATTTACACAAGTTTTTTTATTCGACCTAAAATAAATAAATAAACACAATAATGAAAATATAATACATTGTATTAAATTATGTAATAAAATAATACATGTTTCATAATATAAAAAGTTAATGAAATGTACATTTCTATTTCTTTCTAGTTTTTGGGGTGCTATTTCATTTTGGGTGCAATATGGTTAAGGTTTGTTTTATTATATTATTTATTGTCGTCATACTCAATGATACATACACACGATATAATCAGTAGTGAAATGTAAATCAGTCAGGTCAGGTCCGCTCAATGGACAGTGCAAAAAAATAAACATAAAAATGAAACATAACACAAGAGAATATATATAAATATAGGTGAGAATAAAATAAAAATAAGGGGTAAAATGTGCAATGAAATAAAATGTGCAATACAGCATACTGTGGACGTAATAAATAATAATATAAACAGGGATGTGCAAGAAGAATGTGCAAACACATGACCTGGACTTTCATGAGTTGTACACAGACACTATAAGAAGTCTCTGTTTTAGTGTAGTTGACCTGAAGCGGATGGATTTCCATCTGTGTTAATGATCTGATGACGTTTGACTCGGTTATAAAGCGCAGCTCAGCGTGGAACTGATTCTGCGCGCGGACAGCAGTTTACGCCACACTTGCCTCTTTGAGAGTAGAAAGCTTTAAGCAGATGTGAAGACACCAAGCTGCTATAAGACATGACCGAGCTGCTCAAGCTGTGCTGGACTGAACGCAAGCGTCTGTCTGCTTGGCTTTCACTGAGCGTTTGAACATGGTTTCGTGGCTTTGCTGCTCTCAGTTCTCCGTGTGAATGTTTGATTCGCAGCGTTGAGGAACTCCTCGTCTTTGTGGATTTCATTCACGGAGAAAAGAAATGCATCTTCTGTCATCTGTGTGTAGAGAGAGTCAGAGCGTTGCTGAATAATGATGGAGAGATTCATGTTCATGTTACACACACAGTCAGGCACTTTATAAAAATGGCTGTTAGAAATACACTTTAATAGAAAATACTGCAATCAAATTTAGGAAGCTTATATAAAATACACTTGTATTTAAGATCTTTAATCAAGATCGATATATTTTACTTCTCAAGTAGATGTGACTTATTTAAGAATGATATTATATTATGTTACATATGTTATCTAATATATGTAACAATAGTACAACAGGTCAGTAAAAAATGCAAAATGCCTAATACAAATGAATAAGAATTACTCAAACAATTTATGAATTATTTGCATCTTGTTTAATGAATGCGGCTCATTGTTTTGTCTCAGATAAAGTTTTGTGGCCATGAATTGTGGTGCTGTTTTCATAGTCATTGATTTCATTTTTCATGATTTTTCAAGAGTTAAGATTTTTATTTTAATAAAACCCACAGTATTTCTGTGCATTTGTGTAGTAGCAGTTTTATTTGTTGAATTTACTATATTTTTTTTCATTAACAGTTATTATTATTTTAATATTAATATTTATTATAATATTATCCATATTTAAAAACATGTATTATTTTAAATAATATTAGATAATTAAATAAAATTCAGTTAATACAGCTGACTTTCCAATATAATTTTATATTGTGGATTGTAAAATGTTGACTTTAGACTACCAATGAATATTACTATATTTTTGAACATGCACCATGGAAAGACTAAAGTATATTGTATGAATGAATGAATGAATGATGCATGTATATAGCGCTATATTGTGTATTGTTGTACACCCAAAGCGTTTTACATTCATGTGGGGGGTCTATGTATATGGCATGGTCTATGTATTGCATGGTCTATGAATATGGTAATCATTCAGTATCATGATATGAAATATCATAGAGTAATACTGGCTGTCATTAGTGCAGTATCACCACAGTGTTGTCGTTACGTTTGCCGAGTTTTCCGCTGGTCCTGCGCTCTGTTGGAAGTTAACAAACGCCCAGATGAAACATTTAAAGATAGGTACATGACCAGCGAAAGGTCAAGCCATAAACAGGCTTTGAGGTGGAGTCTAGAGGCTTTGGAGAAAGAAAGAACGGGCAATGTTTGGGAAAATCTGTTAAATCATTTGTTCCGTCATTAACAGAACGAATGTCAACACCTACATTATTAGTGTGTTTTTATCACACATATCTGCTTCTCTTTACATATTTAATATTCAGCAGCTTAGTGGGGGTGTTTTGCTAATTTCACATGCAGAAAAGGTTATCCAATCACAACAGAGGTCATTTACATATGCAAATATAGAGAGTGTCTATATCAGTGAAGCCATCTCAGTGTTATTTTAGTATCATTGATATATTATTATTGTTTTCATTAATATTTTAGATAATTTTTTTCAACTAGGTATTTTATATTGTCTGTTTATATTTTAAGCTTGG